>UZAN01045146.1:20323-33605 GCA_900618425.1 Echinostoma caproni
TCAAAATAAGACCTTATGGCTGACCGAAGGTAAGTGATTAAAGGTTCGTCGGTATAGTTGAATGTGGAAACAGTGACTGGTAAGCTTTGGATGTAAAAAGAGAGCAGAAAAAGGGATAACAATGCTCCCTGCATTTAACTTGGTTTACAATGGCAATATAAGACCTAATACCATAGGGTTAAGCGAATTGGTATCGGCCAATGAAATTGTCATGCATCCAATTCAAAAGATGTGGCAGGAGATTATGTTGCCGTTGCAGTGACAATAGGATATTTCTGCCAATAACAAAAATCAAGATTGGAAAATAGATATTTAATAATAATTTTCTCAAAAGCCTTCAGTAGTACTGAATATAAAGCGATAGACCAAACCTTGTCCCTTTATTTCCTAGGCACTGGAGTAATGCGAACATCATGTTATGTGCTATGTGTTATCTAGTCTACCTTCTGACAGACATGAATTCAAGATGAATGAATTAATTTGTGCGAAGTCGTTTGCGGATATTTCAGGATCATCGGGGATAATCCATCAGGACCCGAGGATTTACTTCTGTCGCAAGCTTTCAACTCCTTTAAAACTGGTTCCGTTGTGACAGTCATAGGAAGGTAGAAATCAAGTGACGTTGTATATGGTCTCGGTAATGCTTTCACCACATTGTTCACCGAAGAAAAAGATCTTTTGAGCTCATTAATGTCACATGAGACACCAAGGAATAAATTCTGACGGGTATTCGATCACTTAACTGTTAAGTTTTCATCACTCGACAGAGAATTCATGCAATCTGAACAGGAACACCATTCCTGAGAGCTAGAACAGTCAGTTGGAACGAATCCCATGACAGACGTACCAATATTTAATCATCGATTGCATCAAATTGGTTACTCAGAATGACTACGATGACATTACCAAAAATTGGACGCCAAACTGCAGTACATGGTTGTACATGAATGCGGGTTATACCTATATGTTAAACAATAATCAGATCATACTCGTATGCTTCATCTGGGACATGCGTGTAGACGGTAATAATTGATTGAATACAAAATAAACAGGAACGAACGAGATGGTAGGGAACGAGGAGGATTCACATCACGTGACTGCATTAATCCGGACAGATTTCACTTCTTTTTGGACCATCACACATACCTCTTGTAGTCATCTAGTTCAGCTCCGGTCAATTCTTCATTTATTTTACGCACGGACCGAGCCAGCTGATTGAGAACTTTTGTGTGTTGCACCGTTTTGGCGGACTGCTGAACCAGCGCATCGATCCGATTGAGTGGTCCGGTTTGACGTGGAGCACGTGATTTATTCGGGACCTGGCAAAGCGAGGGAAAGAGTGAGTGAGCTAGAGAGACAGGGCTAACGTACCGAACGGGTTCCATCATCCGAAAATGTACTTTGAGATTGTACCGAAATCTTTAGATCCACGTCATCACCGCCGAGCAGTGCGCATAACCGACATAAAAACATAGGTATTCGGAAAGCAAACAGAATACAGGAGGGCTGAAGACTGTGCACCTGAGACCAAAACTATGCAGGGATGAGGCCACAATCATAAATGATCAAGTTTTAATCGGTAGTCGTTCATTTGATCATCTCGAGACCAACGACTGCGACAAAACACCATCTATTTTTCACTTGATTACGTAATTTGACAGCTCAACCGGGAACAAAATCGAGCTGATTCTTCAGACCACTTGACATTGTATCCGGCATATATGACGAAGGTGGCAGTATTTCGGCTACCGTATCGGTTTGTAGATTTCGAGGGACCATCCAACGCCTTGTGGCATATTGCACGCTATGTGCCACATGCATACACGAACACACACGCACACGCACAATGAGACGAAAACAGATAAATAATTGTTGATGCATATTCTGCTGCCTTGGTTACATCCTACCAATCAACTGAGAGACGACCATGTCTTAAGTGCACAGAATGACACTAACTGGTTACGCAATACTGTGCCCAAACCACTCATGAGATTTGAATTATCGTCACACTCACAGAAAAACATTTGGGGTTAATCGCATGGTTACGTAACTCGAATTCACCTAGTAGGCCTAATTGTGGCTGATAATTGTTACCATAGTTATGAGACAGTTTGAAAATGATACTCGACCTGTACATTGCCCAATTCGAATGGCTTGCACACCCGTTTAGTCCGGAAGCAATACGAGTGGCTTTCTGATTCAAATCCAGCTTCCATTTTGAAGCACATCGAAAACTAGTCATTTGTAGAACTCACTCGGTCTAACCGAGTTTCCTCGTTGCACATTCGGAATATTACCACGAGATGACCGAGTTGAATGTTTGCAAACGGGGACGTGTTTACCAATTGTAAACTGTTGTGCATGTTTCCAGACCAGAAATGCCTTCCACCATTTGTGGTAATCGAAGTAGCAGTGGAATAAATGCAACTCAGATTTGGACTGAAGACCGACTGAATAAACGCACAGTCAAGTTGCACGGAGGCGAGCTCTGGATACGGTAGATCCCCTTCCTCAATTCATGGCAAGATTTGTCACATCTGAATGAAAAACCGGTTGTAAAAGCTGAACTGTACAGTTGCTAGCTTTCCAACACTCGGCTAATCCGATTTTGTGCACTTAGACGCAGCAGATTGCTTGAACTCTGCGTATCCTGGTGCGTGTGTAACACAGTCAAATCTCATTGCATGCCCACTGAATTAGCCATTGCCGCTATAATGCACTTTGACCGCTCAGACCATGCACCAGGATAGGGTTCTGACACGTCTTGCACGTCGAACTCTCAGTCTCTCCATCGACCTACCCTAGAGGGTTTCTTTAAATATTTTGACAATCGTTATTGAAACATACAAGCGTATCAAATGTGTTCAGACTATGTAGTCGGATGAAGACGCTGTGAAATTCGCTCGGTTGGAACGTGTTCTATAAGAACTCGTAATATGCACGGAAGTAAATACTGCGGATAAGCAAAAAATTGTACTCATCGTAATTCATGTATAACTGTAAAAGCATGACCCTAACCGGTACTGGGCGTACAAGTCCTCAGCAGTTAGTCAATCCATAACAGGCGAACACCCAATGCAATCTGATTGGTCCCTGTAATCAAGATTCCATGTGAGGAACATCAGTGTCCTGTGGGCGTATGCGTGCACGTTTGTTTGTGAGCAGGTCTGTGCACATCGAGCAGTGGTATTGCGCGTTCAAAGGGAGCAATGTAGACATGAGTTATCCCCCCCCCCGACTTGGTGACTGCCAAAATTATCCAATAATTGTCATAATCGAAACGCCACTTGGGTATTCAACGGAATAGTATGTTTGATTGAATAGATAGATTGAGGTGAGTCATGGAGTTCACAACCGATTGAGGACCAAGCTCCGGGGAAGTTGTCAGCAGTTCCTTTGGAGTGGGTTTCCAAGTCTAAATTAGCGAACGCATGCCATAGTCAAATCAAGCCAATTTCAGTTATTAACGAGGTATGTTGCAATTTCGTTCGTCGCAACACGAATAACTAGCAACTTCGTTAAATGAGCCCGTTCCTGATGGGTGTGCAAACATTGTCGATTTTCCTCTCATCCTTCACACTGGGTCGATAAAACAATACCCATCAGGACATGGCATTGAAAACAGGGCATTTGAACACAGTTCAGAAAGTGGGTCTGTGACAATGAAATCGAATTTCAACACTACTCAAACTCGATTATTTTGAAACACTGCATTGATGATCATCTTTTGTACAACAATCATTTAAATCTCAATCCGTTCACTCCACTGTGATGTTATTGTCACCGGCTTACTTTGGATTCCGATTATCCGAGTTTCTCATCCCACCAGCTCCAGTTAACTAGTAAAGAGCTTTTGTGTACCAAGGGTAGCCTAGTGGGGCCCTATGTGTTTCGTCACTTCAAGTCAGCGGGCTATGTTTGCCGGATTCCACGGGTGAGCAGAGGATTTTGGTGACCATCGGATTCACCTCATGTTGTGTGTGTGCGTATAATAGACAAACGCTGAAGGAGGAGCAAAAAGGAAAACCCTCCTCGTAGTGAAGAATGAATGTGTGTCTCGAGATTATGTAATTAGATGACAGGGAAACTAAAATGTGCTAATTATAACGGAACCGAATTGTTTCGTCAAATGATTGCAGCCAGTCCCCACTTACACGCGGTCCGCCTCCACCGAGATACCACCAGTATCCCAATGTACAAGTTGGCAAGCAGTGAGAGACAACAAGTTTAGGTGTTATTATTTGTGATTGGAGCGAACAGTTCACTCTCGTTTAGTAGATTAACCCTCACTCGATTACCCATTCTGTTTTAGTTTACCGTAACCTATACATTGAACTGCCTGATATGTACCAACCAATCACGCAATCTTTAGGTTGGTGGTGCAGCAATGATTTGGTCCGGTGTGCTTTGGACCCTGTGGTCCGAGGTTCGATCCCCGCCACCGCCACCCAACTTTGGTGGTAGGCAGCTTCACTGTCGTCCGGTTCAATACCACGCCTAACCTAGCGGTGATTCGCCACTCCAAGTCCCGGGGCTTAGGTTACCGGTTGTCATCAATGAACAGCAGGTCCTCATGACTATAGGGTTTACTCCCTCTACTGTTCAACACACCAAGGTGTATCATAAGGAAAATCTTGCACAGGTGATATCTGATATCTGTTGTTACTTCGAATGCTACAGTAACACTAACCACTTACACCGGTATGTAAATATCAATATCAATTAGCATGCTGTTTTCGGTGCGCTCATGTAAACAATAATACCTGTCACGTGATCTCGATTGTACCGTGTAATTATCGTAATGGACCATATGCCATCAACCGTTCTGAACATTTGTGTATGCAGCCTCAATGGGAAAATTGCGCAACTATTCAGGCGGAACTTATCCGCAGTAATGTTTCATAGTCGAGGTTTGGTAAATGTTTCTTCCAAATCTCATTTTAATCAGTTCGGCATTATGCCAAATAGGGAACTATAAACCTTTGTATAGAAATGTTCGCGGGTGTAAAACATGGTGCACAGGTCTATTGTTTGTAAGGAAACAGTATCGCAAAAAATGATGTTTTGAAAACTAGTTGTGTGCTACAGGATTTTACTACTAATGAGGAAATAAGATCTAATTTATGTTTCATTCCAACTAGAATATACAGCACCTTTGCGTGATTGTAGAACAAAGCCTCTTCGCAGCTAATCCATTATAAACGGACGTGAATGCATAACTACACCTTTTCCCATCAAGCTTTGGCCAAAACCCGCAATGCTTAAGCCCCGACGCACAAACTCGAGTGATACCGCTATGGTCATCCGGGCCTACGAGGTGACGCGTACCCGGCAGTGAGGCGTTACAGTTTTTGGACAACTGTGAGCAATCAAACTCCACGGATGACGTCAACAACCAGCGTACGTGTCACTGATTCTGACTACATACCATAGGTATATCGTACCAGCCAATCAGAGACTGTGCGGCCCAGATAGAACCAAGCGATGCCAGCAATACTGGAACGCGATTGGCAGCAGCCCGGATAACCAACGAACTTACTTTGCACATATTATTTAATCCGCTTTATTTCTTCCAATAAGTGAACTACTAATGCTGAGGCCTTCTCCTCGCGTCTCGGTTACGTGGGATAGTGCAGTCCAGTGCTTACGTGATCCAATCCGTGATTGCTAATTCTTGATTCGTATTCCGTGATTTGTATTCCGATTTCACTGCATACAACAACAACAATTACTACTACTACTACTGTTATATTCCGAAAAGGCGGTGCTGGTCGAGGAGAGTTCTTTATTGCAGAATACATATTGAAGGTCACTAATTTTGCATGCATAACACGAAAAGCTCATCAGAAACATGCCTTCGCAGCACATCGCGACACATTTGGCAATGGGTATAGCAGGCAGTGTTTATTCTTCCCAAATATATTACTTGGTCCTTGATGGTCTTGTTCTGTTTTTAATCATTGGAAGTTACCGACTACTCACAAGTGAGTAGTATCTCACAACACTACTACCATTACCACAGGTAATCATACAATTTTTATGGTATTACTTTTTGATTCATTCAAAGATTGTGCACACAATACAATGTACCGTTTATGTTACATTTGATATTTTTCCCCACAGGAGTGGCGCATTTTTTTGGATCGCCTCCACAGTACCGTCATGCGGCATTCGATTCGTCAGTAATGGGACATGAAAACGCCATATGTGTTGTACCTTACCGGCTGTTATACGCGTATGCAGTTTGGAGAACGTTAAATCGGATAGACGGAAAACGTCCTATCGCTTCACCAGTGCAAAAGACCTCAGCATTAAGATAAAAACATGCCGTGCTATCGCAGCCACGGAACGAAAAGTAACACTAAAACCTGAATCTTATAAAGCAAACCGCAACGAAATTTTACAAAACATTTGTTTAATCTTGTCGCAGTTAAAGGCATTTAAAGGTATGGATGGAGAAGAACTTCCCGGACACATCTGTCAGTAAGACTTCGATTGATGGATTGCTGGATGGGCATTACTATCCGATTAGGAAGCTAACGATCCAGACTGTGGAATGGAACTCGGAGGCTATCAAAGTAAAACGGGCGGAATATGCTGACTGGGTACAGTGAATGAGTACTGCCACACGGAGGCTGTATATTGACAGGACCAACTACAACATCTGGTGCTGTCACAGCTATGGCCGATCCAATGTGGGCCGCAAAACCGTTGGAAGATTGAATGGTTAAACTAGAAAGTATTCACAGTCATCGAAAAATTCCAAAATATATATGGTGGTTGATTAAAAGATAATGGATTGCAGACTGATGAAAAAAACTCCGTGATAGAACTCTGTTGAAACCTTCTGGCACTGCCAAAGCAGTTGATGCTAATTAAATTAGCTTGCTAAATATAGCGTCACCGCAATGATCAACAGTCATCGCAAATTCATACACAGTCAGTTGATCTCCTTGGATCTATTTACTGTGATTCGCTGATCCACAAGCATTTGTTCATCGTGTGAATAATTCCGGGACGAAAATAGAGAGGTGAAAAGTAAATAGCTACTTCATGTACAATCCAGTACAACTAGCGTCCCAGGATTTAGGACCAGATCGGTTTACAGTGTGTAAAACCATGTGCGTGTGTGTTTGTGTGTGCCGCGAGATGTTCAGAGCACTGTACTGTGTGCGTAAGCTTCTAACATTCGCCACCAAATGAGGCTATCACACTTATCGTGTTCCTCTTCAGGAAACCATTGACTGCGCAATGGATAATGTTTCACACATTAGCGAACCCCTTTCCGATATGTTTTCCATAGATCGTCCTCCGAAATTATGAACTCAGATTGATTGGTTGCACCTGTGAGTGAACCGGTGAAAATTAAGCAAAACTAAAAGAAAGATCTCAAAGAGGGAGTTCGTTTTGTATAGAGCAAATGAAGCGTGAACTGAAAACTTGTACAGCTGTTTGGATCTGGATGCGTCTCATCACCTAGTACTAATCTGAGTGAGGCGCGATGCGCACAACAAGCTCGCAAAGATGGGTTGTGCTATATCATTTGAATGGAAAGTGAAAAACGGTTTGATCAGCTGTCCGGTGACCGAGTGAGTAGCATGCTTACGTCCTGTGGAAATTAGCTTGTCTTAGCCACGACGAATGAAAACCAAGACACACCAACGCCTTTGGGTTTTGGTTTTCATTCATCGTGGCTAAGACAAGCCAATTTCCTCAATAATCATGAGCACGACGCCCAAGTTTTTCAGTGAGATCCGGTCCATCCATGGGTCTCGTGTTAATAATGCTTACTTCCCGCCCCCGAAATCCTCAGTCTGGTCGAAGGTGGGTACCTAAAATTGCGGCTGGTCCCCCTTCCCTTTCACCTCAAGAAGTGTTCCCATAAGACCAAGCGTCTCAAATAGCCTCTACTGAGAACGTCCCACTTGCTATCTTCCCGTAGAGGAGCTGTTTCCCACGTAAGTGGGAGGACGAAAAGCCGACATCCGGGGCTATAACCGGGTTGGTCGATCACTGGTAGTTCATCTATGGGAGTTGGACAAAAATCCTGATTCCAAACCAATCAAGAGGAAGCGCATGAAGCACACTCGCCCACACCCTCCTCGGTGTTGCAGCGGTCACCGGCTCGATTGGGCATCGGGGTGCATTGGGCACCTTGGACGTTTGACCCCTTCCAATGGGCGTATGACCGATTAACTGAACACCGGCTCCCAATGGATTGCGGTTTTCCCACACCGCCCTCTGTCTTGCGGGTCAGGCTTTGGCTAGCCGAAGACTCCGGTTGTGGATTCCTCAAGAAAATTAATGTGTCTTGGTCTGGGCAACCTGGCAGTATTCAGCCCATATGCAAATCGTGGGACGTTTTTCTTTAATGAAGATTACTGTACCGCGATTTGTTTGGCACTCAGTCTGAATTCAGACGTGTGTGAAATGCATGTATATATATATATATATATATGCTTGGATTCTGCCTGTCAGGTCCCGAGTTTGATCCTCAGTTGGGTTGATGAATTTGCGCTGGTGATGAAACCTAACCAAGTCAAAACAGCTGTCCAGTGCTTCCCAGCTTTTCAGTTCACGCTTCATTTGCTCTACACACGACGAATTCCTATTTGAAATTGAATCAAGTCCTCCTATACTTTCATTATTCAAAGATGGTGAATGAGTAGGTGCATCGGTGTAAAGGGTTGTTCGGTAACCTCGATCACACAGTACATAATTACGCATGGCATCAACCGAGGGGAACTGTGAAACTGGGTGCATTTGATGAGACGCAAGTAGATCCATTATGCAAAGGTCAAACTGTTGAAGGCTACTGTTGAACAATGGAGTGGATTCCTAACTACTATATACTAAGATATCGCTATTTAGTATTTTGTGTGCAACAAAGTGCGTTACGTTCAAATTATAACATGTGGTAAAATGCGAGAAAAACGGGTGTTGCAAACTCATAAATACTCCAGTACTAGTATTGTCCGGAATTAATGAACTGATAGGTTCCTGTGTAAATGTATAAGTGAGCACGTTATACATTCAACGTATACAACAGAGTTCATTGACATTTTTCCACATTCACAATGGTAAACTTTAGCCACACATCACTCGTTAAGTCCCCTAATTAATAATACTCTTTCATTTATGGATTGCGGATTTTCTGCTCCTCCTCACATATCCCCCTCCCTCCCTCCCTAACATCCCGCCTCGATACACATACATGACACAATGCAAAACAACCAAAACACAATAGTACAAGAACAACTGATCATAATCCAGGCAATAGTACTGTCAAACAGTATCACTTCGCTTTTCTGTTCATCAACCCAAGCAGAGTACCAAGTTGAGAATCCGATTACGACTGTAAGCACATGGTCCGTCCAACGAACTGGATTAACGGACACTTGACTATCCGAGAAAGTGCGTGGCGAAAGGATCCATGCACGCATGCATGTTCTGCACGCTACAGATGGAGAATGCTACAGACACACGGTGATTGTTGACCTATAGCGGACGACTGGTGTAGGTTGACTAGCTGGTAAATCCTGAAGCCAACCTATCAACGTTCGGGCGCACAGACAACGCGCATGCACACACACACACGCACGACAGAAAGACTGATTCATCGTTTACGTCTCACATCCCTGGAATGCAAGTCTCGGGTATAAATATGTTACGTACAGTCAGTCCAATCGCAAAACTCAGCCCACTACAGTCGTACCTACACTCATCAATTGGGACCGATTCGACGAAATGCCTGAGACGAAATACAAGGTACGTCTGTTTTGGTTTTCTTCAAAGTACGCATATTTATAACGTGTATGACACCAGTCTATTAAAAACCAATGGTAAAATTGACTTAAATGTGGATGCATTGTATTTGTATTTGTATAGACTTTTGCGGGAACAGAATGTTCGCATTTCAGTCAAAAATTTACACATCTCATCAATAGAAGGAAAGATACAAGTAAAATATTTAGCCTTTAAGGTTACTGAGAAATTCTGAGGAAGCGCGCTCTCGGTTTACAAGGACTCTGGCAAGATAGGGAACTGGGAAATTTCTGTAGAGACTAATGCGAGAGGGTAATAATCGATAAGAAGAAATGTAAACGTATGAGAGCAGCATTTAGATAAATCGCCATGTAAAGAATGGTTGGGGTGAGCGAGGATTTTCTGGGCAAATGTTTCACATGCGGACAAGTGAATTTCACACAGCTTTTTAGATAGCACATCAACGGGTATAAAAGACACACGACTGATGATCGACAAACCGCGACGAAGAATTTTGAAGTCTTTCTTTAGTAGACCAGCAAAAACCACCGGGGAACAATCATTAGGTACCGGATATGGTTGTTGGGATGTGGTCATATGAGGGTACCAGTTGTTTTGCATTGCCAAATTATCATTTACCACTGCACTCGACGTTGGTCTAGATTTTCGTCCGGATCTAACAACAATTACATTCACCCTAACTATTTGTCTATTCGTTTTTTATTTTATTTCGTTTTGTCGCCGAAAATCTCTCAACTTGAGGGATTACAGATGAAACGAGTGGAGTTGGTGACTTATAACAGGTCAGCTATGCTAAAACTCAAAATGGAACGGTTCGAAAAATTACCGCGTTTACAAATGGTTGTCGTTCTGACACTCTGTGATTCTGAATTGGATTTTCTATGAAGCGCATAGATGGATTCACCTTGTCAATAGACCTCGGCAACGATGGAGACAGCCGTCTGTTGCTCTCGTCATCTTTCAGTTCACATGCCACACATGCTCCATTGATCATGCATTTTATCTAACGCGTATCCGAATCGTTAAAAATAGTTGAGAACTACAGCACTCGTCACGACTTGTTCCGTCATGACTCCGTAATGACTCGTATTGGGACGAGGAAAGATTTACGATCCCCATAAGTTTATACAAATGTTCAAGTAATGTTTGACCTGAAAGAAAACTAAGACCCTCAGTTGGGGTCCAAATCTGTACGTGGATACTATCCAAACCTTTCCGCGGTACACCTTACAAGATGAGTTAAGTAGTTCCAACAACCACCTAGTTATCTTCAAAGAGGAGTCTCACGACTAAAGTTGAAAAGCATTCGGGCTCACCAACTCTCAAATGATCACCTTGGATTGATGTTTTTCCCCTGAGTCTTTTCGCCATGTTCCAAGTGGAACACGTTCAAAACTCGGGTAAATAAATCAGTGCAAACCCCAGATAACACACTGTAATAAACTAAACAGTTTGTGATCGAAATCAGCTGCATCGATTTCCAGTGAGAACGGAGTAAGAACATCTTGATGCTCGCGGAAGTGTAACGAATGAAACATCGAACAACCAAGCAGTCTGGGGAACACGACTGTACTATCGTAGGGTCCAAGAGGCACGCACGCTGTGATCTGCTGAAAAAGTGTCAAAACAAAACTTGGCAATCCAACTAGAAACAATTGGGTTAGGGTAAAAAAAATCAATCTAACGAGAAATAGAAAGTGAGTGAATCAGTAGATATCGGTGAGAAACTAACCGAGTAAGCATGGATGGATGGATATCGGGATGGATGGATGGATGTCGGGATGGATGGATGGATGGATGGATGGAAGTGCTCGGAATTATATATAAATATAAGAACACGAAAATCCATGCTATAGTCCTCAGATCTGTATTGGCTCGAATCGGGACTACGACAGCAATTAAATTCCCTGACAGTTGCTAGCAGTTATTGCCAATGGTTTTTCATAGATTTAGAGCATGTTTTATCGAAAGCAATGGGCATACGATTCGTTGAAGGACCCTTGTCCAATCACGTAATCTTTTGCGCAGACGCAAGGTATGTACTAAATATAATATGATGTTCGCCTGGTTTACCATTAGTGCAGCCTCCAGAACTTTGAATGGATGACATGCATCTGTACCTGATCGTTTTGGGTTGCGGCCACGTATGTCTGGATCACCACAGTATAGTTATCGATCGCAATTTGGTCCTTGATGTGATTCAAGCGCTTTCCATGTGACCCTGTCAGTAATGGAATTGTAAACGTTCGGTAGTGGAGCAAAACCCTTTTGACAAACGTTATCAGGGGAATGATTGGGTAATTAAGCAGGTACGCAACTAATTGAGTAAATATGAATGGATTTTGAAATGTAGGAAAATAGTGAGAGGGTGTTGTGTTGAGGTGGAACAACCGAGATCAAGTAATTATTACAAAGGCGTGGGTTAGGGACGCGTTTGTCTCTAAGCCTTTTCAACTTCAAGTGAATCCTTTGTAACTTCAAGCGTTTCCAACCAATCGCATTCTACCAGGAACCCAACAATGCGATTTGTTCCTCTGCCGTCACAGGTCACCGATTCAACCAGGTCTGTATTCAGCTCGCAGAGATGGATTGTGCTATGATCTATGTATGTGCCCAATGGAAAACGGTCTGATCAGCTTCCCAACGGTTCAGTGAGTAGTATGCTTCCCTTCTGTCTCTGTGGTTCCGGATTCAATCCATAATCGGGTGGGTGCATTCGGATTACCGATGAAATCTGATGATGCTGAAGCAGGCGCACATTTTCCATCATTCCGATAAAGGCTGTCTCTCTGATAAATTTGAGTTAGGAGATCAAAACAGGATTACACCATGGGAACAACTGCTCCTCATGTGGGAGAAAGTTGTTGATCAATATTTAGACAATCGTTGGTAGAAATCTGTGCTTACCTCTACTGAATACCCTTTAAGCACCCGGTACTAAGCTATCATCCTAGGTAGAATCATGAACTATAAGGACAGCACAGATGTAATCAGGTTGTGAAAAAATACGCGACGATGCTGAGTAACAAAAGGAGACACTGTAGATGACAGGTTATTGCCCTTGCCATTGTGGATAGAATGCAATAGTCAATTCAGGAGTTACAGACAAAAAATCCGTAGTTTTTGTTCGATAGTGAATGTGTTAAAATTTAATCTTGCTGTTCAGGTTAACTGCTGTTAATTCTTTCATTATTTTCATGAACCATTGTTAATTATCTTATCCAGTGTGTCTTTCTTTTTGCCAGACATATGTGGGCAATCTGTATTTGACTCGCTTTTACACAACGAGGCCTCTGTTTCAATGGAATTGACTCACTGAGGGCCTAGACTGAACTCACTCATGCAATGATTCATTCCGACACTCAATTTTAAGCATGGTGACCGATTTATCGATCCAGTTTGACGTGATTCGTTCCCTTACTCGGCCGACCGAAGCCAAAAACCACCGGGTTTGTTCACTCTCGTCTGAAGTTCACACGATCAATGGTCAAGGACA
>UZAN01045149.1:9830-33586 GCA_900618425.1 Echinostoma caproni
AATACTATCAATCAGGTATTATTAGTTGTTGCTAATTGTTGGCTAGTTGCCCGCTTTGATTTAATAAAATTAAAGCACACTTACTGATAAAGTTGAGTCTAAATAAGGCTTGCATTGATTCAATCGAGATTAAACAAACAATCGTAACATTTAAATGTGATGAAAATGTTTGTGATAACCAACAAGGAGTGAAACCCACAACCAACATCGTCAACAGTGCCTGGTGCCTGTGAAAAACCGAACACCAAACATTCACCGTCTAAATTTATTGAGCCATTCGCACAAGGTGATAACCATCGATCGTGTAGCTCAAGCGTAAGGTTTGATGTCCCAGCCCGAAGAATGGAGATTCCAGTCCTGACAGGGACACAAAAAGTACGCACAGCTGACGAGGCCCAAACAGGACGAAACAGCTGTCCAGTGCTCTTTGCTGGTTATCTCAAACATTTCCATCGCATGTAAATGTACTCATTGTTTCAAAAGTTCTAATAGTTCCACAGAACACACTGAGAACAAAAACAACGTGGTGTACCCGCTTGTTTTCAGATCTTCTTAATCATGCCATTACACAATAATAAATAGGACTAACAATCAGAACCAAAAGGGACTGAGGTATTCAAGTCCTAGTGGTTCAACTCTGGCTCCAAATGTGTGTGCCTGTGTGCTTTTGTGAAATTGACCGGTGTCAAAAGTTAAAGTGATCGCATGATTTTCTTCTGGGAGTATGAAGGGGTTGTGATCCAAATATTTATGGCTTCGGCGGTGTCTAAGATACGATGCTACGCTGTTCTTGATTGCCTACGTTGAGCTTTGCAAGTCTGTCAGAACGAGCGTACCACATACACTGAGTGATTTGACTCAGCGAGAGGGGAATACACTGCACTCGTAATTGTCTTAATTGTTGTTGTCCTCAGCCGGGTGGTGTTAGCGAGCGTGATCGGATGAGCGCCTGGTCGTACGGCCAATGTATCCAGTCCCACAGAAACAGGTAAATGAGTATACGCAGAATGAGGCTGCAGAATCTGGCACTCTGTTCTTCAGTCAGAAATGCATATTCGGTTTCGATGTGAAAACAGCTTTTAATTGTGCAGCGTGAAATGTTCTGCTTACTGCGCTTGAGAGCTTTCTTTGAAAAACTTCCGCCTCTGTATCTCGCTTGAACGGCAGATGCACATAGATAGACTTCTTACCTGCTCTTAGTTTCCTTGGCCGTTCCTCGTATTCCAGCATCGCCTTATCGATAAATCGTTCGGGGTAGCCATTCTGGGCAAAAACAGTACGTAAAAACTACAGTTCGTTGTCGATGATGTCTGCCTAGCATATTTTCTCAGCACTTTGAACAAAAGAAACAGTTAGATCTCTCTTTCTCCGAAGAAGGACAAAAATAAGGATAGGGATATACTGTCCATTTCACGTTGCTTTCCTGTGCACCGATAACTGGTCGGAGCTATCTGTGATGTGTCTTATGAGTATGTCTAGAAATGCTAGACTAGACCAGACCTTTTCTTTTTCCAGAGTTAAGTTTACGCTCGGATGGGCATTACTGAACTCTTCAAGTAACCGATTAGTGTCCACATTTGCATCTGCTATACATAAACATCAAAATATGGTCGGTATAGGGTACAAAGGTCGATGCAGGACTCAAGAGGATCGTTCTCAAGTTTGACCATAAAGGTGTCTGAGAATAATGGTCCCAAAAGTGACATGGATTGAATACCAATAACTATAAACGTGTTGGTCCTCCAGGCCGTCGTTGTACTCACTGTCTACTTTGAGTAAGACCGGATCAAATAGAATTACAAAGAGTGAAACTATTCACTGAGAAGCCATGCTGTGTTGACCTACATGAATTCGTTGCATTTTGTAGTAGTGGGAATTATTTTTACGAAAATGCTGTTATATTGTTTGCCCTCTGTTAGGAAGGAATCCTCTTCCTATGCACACGGGATTGAAAAAGGGTTTTGACACAGTGACCAGACTGCGACAGTGGAGCTCTTTGTTTATAAAAAGAAAGCTGGGATTGATTGCCATAGGTGATCTGTTTGGGTGGATATGTATTTGTTGGTGCATAACAGCATAAGAAGAGGAGTCATTTTACTTTCAATTTCCATCCACAAGGAAGGATCAGGTTTGAACACTCACTCAGTCTCTGTGAGATTGTATTCACGAAGAATTTTATCTTAGCGCATGAGCCTAAAGGTCTGGCATTACTGTTGCATGCTACTACGGACAGTAAACTGACACATTCTAGGCAAAGCGCTACTGAAACATAAGGGATTATGCAATAGATCGATCGCATGGAAGATTAGTTCCTGGCAAGACTACTAGATTCCAGCAGCCATATTTTTACTGAACTTTCTTACGTCTAAGTTGATTTATGGTACACTGTGTTTACTGGATTTTTGATTTCTGTGCCCCTCTCTGAAATAAATCAAAGGCAATTCAAGCCCGGAATTACATTCCCATTTTCAGGCACAAGAACATTCAAATCCAGGTGAGGTCTTCCGGCAGCGTCGTAGTTTTGCTGTATGTATCTGATATCGTTTTATGAGGTGATTTCATTTTCTTACGCTTAAACCAGAACAGCGTGCATATATTATAAAAGGGCCAATGACCCATTCTCGTTAGGATTTTCAGTCAATGCATATTTATCAAGCAAATGTTTGAGTTTACTGAAATTTTGAGTAAATGTGGCTTGTTTCAAACGAGTCTTCTAAATCTCACTCAATACCCCCTGACTGAGCTAGGAAGGACGAATTTGCATCCATATACCCTGGATTGCTTAGATGCTATCCTACGTTCCATGTGTGTATTGCTAATCCTATCCAACAATGATGAAACGGAAGTGCGATGTGTTCCAGGGTTTCTTGGTTTGTGTGGCACGCAACTGTGTGATCCATAAACCTCTAAACACTCAAGTTTCTTGATTGTAGAATAAAACTTTGGAATAGGCTGAAGCATTGGTGACTATATACCTGAAAGTATGTAAGACGACGGTATCTGAACTTTCATTTCGACTACTCGATCAACAACAAAAGGTTTGTGCATCTTAGTTTAATAACTGGGACACGTAAACCACCATAAGGTGGAAAGCAAAGAAAGACGGAACTGATTAGTGAAGAATGACAATGTAACAATACCCAACAGATTTGATCGAAAAAAATCAATAGGCCAACTTTAAACCAAATCGTCTATCATAAAAGCAAGACTACCTGTCAAAAGTCGGGATTCAGGTTAGTCCAAATCATTCCGATGAGAAGTGACGGAAACTCAGTCACATTGAAAACAACAGATTTCATTTGACATCATTATTACTCGCTAACGTGAGCCAATGGAACGGGGTTTGGAATGCTCCGCCACGTATACCCGCTAATTGACCTGATGTCCCGATAAACGAGGGACTAGATACATTCGCCCGATTGAAACAAAGACATCAAGTGAAATTTGGGAATGTTTTCGGGCACAAAATATCAGCAGTTGGTGCCTATGCAGTGTGCAGAGGATATGCAGTTTAGTTCCGAAACCCTTATGTCCCGAAACAAAAGCTCACAAGTCATGTTGTACGGTAAATAACTGAAGCATTTCTGATCAGCGGAAATCATACTTTCTGATGTGGTATTCATGAGATAGTTGAAAAGTGAAAAAAGTTTTTCACGCGATAGATCGATCTCTATCCTAGGTGACGGGTGTTAAACTCGGACGGATATGCCATTAGAGATCTACATGGCCACATATCACACAATTGCGAAACACGTCCACACTCTCAACCCGTATCAGAGTCCTCTACTTAACTCACAATTGCTTTTATTACAAGAATAACCAATTACACGACCTGAGAAACTTATTTTAAAGGATATGAAGACGTTGTCAGTATATTCCCAGGTTTTGGTTTTGCTCGTCGTGGTTGGAATAAACTAATTTTGCCCATCATCATGAGAACGAAAGAGAATTACTCTCGAGAAGATCAGTTCTGTCCCTGTGCTTCATTTACTTGACTTACTCTCCGATCAATCATAATTTTTCCCTAACCTCTTAGAGGATTCGATTCAACATTAAGTGAACTTTCTTACCACCCAAATGTATGAAGAAAATTCGGATATTGTGCTCCTGCACAGTTATATAGTTCGATATGAGTGAGAAAATAGTTTACTTGGGTAATTGAAGGTTGAAAGCAGAAATAATAACTTCCTTTGAAGATGTTTGAAAACAGGAAGCATGCTGCAAATCTTATGCGTCATGTTTAGATTACACAGTCGTCATTAAGCCATCATAGTCAGCTCCTGTTTGAAGCATATACACCTAACTAGGTTATGTTCACCGTTCAATCGTACCCATTAGAGTAGCAGAGATGTGATTAGCACAATTGAATAAAGGCATTCCGAATGCATCGAGTGAACAAGAATTCTCTGCTTACACGTATGCCTCATGTACGGGGACTCAAATAAGGGAAAACAGAAGAAAGAAGCAACTTTTTACATAAAAATATGCATTTCTCGACTCAGTTTTTCTGTCGGAAAAAGAGCAAATGTTAGCTGACAACCAACTTCGTGCAACTGGCACTACTTGTTGTTATTCACATACACTGGCCTTAGTCCGCGGTCAGCAGGGGGCTCTATCCCTCCCTACCGGTTACTTCTCAATTTAAGCTAAATGAAATAAATTTTTGTCCGAGCTGCAGTGACCAAAACATTTGTCAAAATGCAACTAAAGTTATGTTCATATGTGGGTTGAAAACGGCCTTCCGACTGATGAATATTCAAATGAATGTGCAACTGACGATAATTTTTGCAACACTCCCATTTAATTGTCACATCAATTTCGACTTTTTTCTGCTTACCCTAACTGCATTTATTGATGCCCCTGGCTGTTATTATGATAGCAGCCTTATATTATTTTAGTCGCAGTGACGAAATTGTGGAGTATTGAAAAGATTTAAAAATGATGGACTACTTATAAACATAACAGAGTGTTTTTTCCAAAAATCGTAAAAGCCCGAAAACTGTTGGCCGTTATTTCAGTTTCAACAAATTCCTCAAACTTTCAAATAATGCTAAATGTTTTCTCGCTTCAGTTTACTTTATCTGTTTACCAGAAGCTTTACATTTTACCTTATGACATCTAAAAGGCGGATAAGTACAGATAAAGTGGGCATATTGATCAAAGGTAAATAACACCAAAGGTATTTCCATGAAATGGTGAAACTCAAAATAATCCATCAAATATGCGCCATAGGTTCAGTGGTTCAAAATGGGAGTTCAAACTCAGCTGGCTTCCATAAACGACTCCGATAAAGAAATTTAGAGTAGAAAATAATTCAGTACATTTGAAGGTTCAATTTGGTCTATGATCTCTAAAGTTCACATTGTAAGCGATACAGAATGGATTTCAAATGCATAACAGTTAACCCACCTCAGTTTACTCCAGGAGTGGATAAAAAGTAGCCCGGATAAATGGAATTTCGATGAAAGAATGTTTACCTCTGTATAACGTACCAGAAAATAGTGACAGCAATGATGAACACAATTTCATCAACCACCTTAAAGATTGATCGTCAGTACTAAAGGGCCAAAAGATATTCTTTTCTTTGAGATGACACAATCATGGAATACCGAAAACCAATTAGAATCTTTGATTCGTTTATCTAATAGTTTTTTTCAGAAAAAGAATTTGCCGATTCCAAGAATCAGACACGCACAATGGTTTGGTAAACTCAGTAAGCTCAGGACTCGCGATCTCCATGAGGACAGGACGGGGACATACACTGATGAATCACCGTGTTGCAGAATTCCGTTGACGCACCCATCCTAAATTAAACTTGAATGTTCGAAATGATTGGTCAGTGGTCTGTATTCTTGGCACCTTTTGGAGCAATGCAACCGATTGACTTTGAAATGGTTGGTGAAAGTATCGGAATTTATCGTGAACTCAGTTGTAGAAGTAGACGTGATTTCTTTTGGACATGATCGTAGGCACTCAAAGGAAATATTTTTCTGTTTTATTTCCTTTTTATGGGTTATATATAATGATAGAGAACGGGAAAAAGAGGCTAATCAAAGGGCTGCTACCCAGAGAATATGTGGAACATATAAGGCGGTGTCTAGATCTGAATACACACCCTCCTGGGCGACAAGTTAGACACCTTATTAAACGGTCATTCAATGCAGGAGGTATGAAACGCACTCCAATCAGGCCGTGTCTTGAACAATCGTCTAGCAGAGTTGTATCCATATACCACCCTTATATTACTGCTGTCTACTGATACTGATAATAATGATACGGAATTTCATGTTCTAAACTATAAATCTACAATATAACCAGGAACAATAAAGTTAATTGATAAATTGGTAAATAGTTCTGAAACCAATCAATTTTATTGAACCAAAGTAATTCTTATTTTTCGAAGTAGCGAATTAGATTTTATTGAAACATTTCACATTCACACTAATACCACGCTCCGGGGATTAATATTTCCATACGGATGGCCAAAATGACTGTATGCGGTTTCCAATTTGATAGAAATATTCACTCAAAATAGGATGCATAACACTCTGTTTTAATATAAAAGATACATTTTAAACTAAGTTTATATTATTTTGGATGATGTCGGAATAATGTAAGTGTTGGCTGCTTTGAAGTAGTAAAAATATTTTTAAAGAAATTGGAACCAAAATAAATAATTTGTATTATGGGTACCGCATCTTTCTCGTCCTCCAAAAGTTTTACTGTTACAGTCTAATTTACAGTAACCCAGGACACCATATAGGTTATTGGTTAAAATACCTGATGCTTCGTCTGTTTTGAACCGATGTGAACGATGGATATTGGCACAGTATCACTTTTGAGTGATACAGAGTGACTCAATACGACTAATGGTAAATGGACCATATCAATAGTTGTTTGGACTTAATTCGGTGAATGAAAAACGCAAATGAAAGGACAAAAATTGCTATTGGCACACAAGTAATGACATAGACTATGTTGTAAACCAAACAGAAGGCAACATTATTCATTTTTCTTAATTATGAACTATCATTTGGTGAATGCCTACGAGAATTCTGTTTCATATTTGGATTCACAATGCACTAAACATACCGTCTGTCAAAGGCCAGTCTAAATGGAAAATCTCGTTTGCCACATTAATTCTGCAGAGAACATTTAAGGATCCCTGGGGTATTTGCCAAGCTTGTGAAATAAAAACCTAACGAAGTTTGACGGGATTATAAAGCCTGATCCCATTCGCTAAGATTCGCATTCCGACATGGAAAAACGACCCACAGTGCACAGCGCAATTGCGCGTCGACCTGACAAGCTGACCGAATGCCGAGTTTGGTGTTTATGACAAACGCCAGGGTGGTGGAAGTGAAACTGTCGGATTCTACCGGGGTGACATTGCACCCTCGCGCAAGGCAAACTGCCCGACAGGCAGAGCGTGACCTTGGACATTATCAAACACATGGAGGGAGACATTCAACCACGTTTGAATACCCACGTGGTAATCGAGTCCGCGACACATTGTACCCTAAATAAGGGTACCAACCACCTATGTGTCATTTAGTCTGTGAATGTTGGCTAAATTAGTGTTTATCCTATCGGGATCAAGCTGTTTGATGACAGATAACCCGTTTTGCTCGAACCGCAGCGAATGGCATAGCCAGAGAGAACCGTTTTCTTTGCATACAATTACCACACATACGAAATCGTCATAATGAAAGTTAAATTTTCCAAAGTGTTTCCTCTAAAATCGGAAGAAACTTCAATCTGTTTGGGTGACATGCGCGATGCACACAATCGGGTGTGACGCCGAGTAGAGGGCGTTTTAAGTAAATTAGTTTTGATAATCATAAGTTTGTGATCTCAGCAAAGAGACCTGTTTCATCGGAGTATCCGCACTTGTACCTAATATCTTTGATGCAAAGAAGACAGGCTGCTCAACAGAAATTTGATGAAGTAAACGACCAATTCATATTGATGGGTAGAAGGGAAGATAACCGAAAAATAAAATACCTCAGAGATAACTGGAGTCATCTTATGTGAAAATGGTTCTGTCAACGATGGTTAAGGGCTGTATTTGCATGAGTCTGATTTACGGAGTAGATCTAAACCTTTTCACAGGGAGATTTGTTCCAGGAGAAAAAGAAAAATGTTCCCATTTGACTGTCGGATTCACATCAAATAGACTGAGTTATACGGAAACATTACAGTAGATGAGTGCATTCAGACAATTTCTTGAACAGGCACAACTTCGCTGAGTATACGATTTCCAGCACATAGCAAAACCGAGTCCAGATGAAAGACGAGATATACAATTATATAACCGTGCCTTCCAAAAGATTTTTTCGAAAATTGTCGAATAATGGTACCTCAAAGCAATATTTTCAGCCCATGGATGGCATGTGATCCACTGAACACAAGTACGAACATTGAGGAAAGCTCAAAGTTGGCATCATAGCAGAAATCAACTTCAAAATTTTAAAATGCTTTCAGACATTTTAGTCTCCTGTGTGTGTGCGTTTCAGTCTAACCAATATTGTTATAAAAACAGACAATGAATTTGTGTTTATTATTTACAAGCAAGGAATTTATTCGTAACCCCAGACTTTGCGTAAATCGCAGTTGACAAATATTACTTGTAATGATAACTTTGCACTCAGAAAGAAGTTGGATTTTGTAGACGGTCATGGGATGTGTAACGTTTCCCCATAGGTGTTACAGATATGTACAATTAACGTGCAGAGAAATCGGTTTCGAGTAGGCTTCAACCAAAATCAACCGTTTATTATTACCCCAGTTACTCGAAGGAAAGAGGTAAAACGAGGTGGCAGCCTGTAGCGTTTTGCTGGAAATAGCTTATTTTCTATGGGTAATAATACGATAAAAAGGAGAGTGAAACTAAACTGTGATTCACATGAGTGGTGTTCAACAACTTGATAACTAATTTGAAACTACTTTTGTTTTATTGTAAATTATTGACGGCCTAATTGTTGGTCGTAGAAAAAATTCATAATCCTATTTCCGTACGGTACAAATCTTCTTGCGAATAAATGCACTGTTATTTGATAATTCTATATTTTTAGTTTTAAGTTAACGCATTGTGAGTTTTACTGAGTCATTTTCCCGTAATGTATTTGAGGCTTCAGACAATTGTTTAAATAAATTCCTTATGAAGGGTATGTACCTGCCCTTCTGGCACACTTACCCTTCGTTTTTAAGTTGATATGATCAAGGAAACTATATTATCTTTTCGCAAGGACAACAGAAGTGAGCTGCCTCTCTTTGACTAAGTTACTTAAACTGACATTTATAATTTTAATATTTTCCACATTATAAAATGACATACATAATCCGCAGTATGGTACCCACCTTGTCGTGATTAGCGGGACCCTTAGCTGAAACCTATCTAAAACCGCACACCCCAGCACTAATGTGTTTTTCGAGAATAAAACAAGTTTACAAATTCAGTGTATTGTAGTGGATTCTCCAGCATTATTTACCTGCTACTGCATTCAAAAAATCATGTATTCTAAAAGATGCAGTAGGAAAACAGGCTGGATACTTGGAACACTTTCCTATAGCATTCATCCCGAAATATTTTTCCCTTTTATTCGTAGCAGTGGGTTGGCCCGTGCGAGACGTAGTTCATCTATCTAAAAATGACGATCGATGAGTAATCTTGTAAAACTCTGCAATCGTTTCACCTAACAAACCTCTCGGAATCGGTATACAACGAACAGACACAAGCTATTGCAGAATTGAACCAATCTGCACGGTTATCGTTACAACTAAGCGCATGAGACGATTTTTGTGTACCGATGGCTTATGAAACACAAACGGATTCCAGTTCCGGTTTATTGTAGAGCAAGCCCCTTTATCAATATTCTCCAGTCAGAGTTCCGCATCATCAGAAAAACCAGGTTGTGTAGATGGTTTGACGTGTACCTTTTTCTCGTCAATATTTACATATACATCCTTGAATGTTTGTGTGTGTATGCATTCTGTATGTATGTGTACGTACATATGCACGTGTGTGTAGGTAGTCAAATAGGTAGGTAGGTAGCTACGTTGATAGATTGGTAGTTGAGTGTGAAAAATGTGTATTTTGCTCTTTACTTGCTTGTATGCTTGTAGGAATTCATATGTATATAAGCCAAGAAAACTGGTCAATGAATGGCGTGCGACCGTGCAACATACATTCTCATTGTGATTGATCTCAATACCGTTCATCCCGTTTTAGACAAAATGTAAACAAGCGCGTTGAAGCCCGTTGAACATGGTCGATAGTTCTTCTTCGCTTGTTCGCTTATCGGTCCATTACCTCCCCGCCCACTAGGACACCCTCACCCCAATGGGCCACACAGAATGCCACACGGACAGTTTGCTCGATTACGCAGCCTCTCTCTCACACACACAAACAGATACACCTTTGCACACATACACGGAGGAAAACAAAGGAAATACTGAAGCATACATACAAATTTTTTTAGTTTCGTGGTTCAGTGAACTGGGATCCAGTGGGTCATGGCAAACCACAATAACCGAGATGAACACTTTAGACCAGGTTGTCCAATTTCTGGATGCGGTTTAGCCTTTTCGTGCAATCGCCATTGGGCTGGGAGGATGATTTTGGGTGGCAAAAGTTGGTTTCTTCGTTGAGCGAGTGACATGATCGTAGCGACGGACATGACAAGTACAATGTGCATCTATCGTTTATTAACAACTTAGTTGCAAACATGAGATGATCGATAATAAATTGGAATCGAGCTGTATAAATCAAATGAATAACTTTTCATAGTAATAACTCCATAGATCAAAAAGTAAGTAACTCGATGCTGAAGGGAAAGCGCTGTACGAACAGCTGCGTACGAATTTCCCGGTTAATCGACTGTTTTGTAGTTTGGAGAACTAGAAGAGCACTTCGTGGTGACACATTTCCGTTATTTTTCATTACGTTCTTCAATTAAGCGATTAAGAAATTAATTTTTCCAGATTAAAGTGGGCATATCCACTGAAAATGCCCGCTCGTGTGTTTTATAGTCTTACTTTAAATTCTGCTAAGGTTTGCGCGTAATTCGTCTTGAGAATATCAAACCATACGCTGCACTTCAAGGTAAGCTTACGGTTTCGCAGTTGGCTTTACGATTTCTACCAATAGTACCGAAAGTTTTGAAGAGAAAAAGCGTGTCAAATATCAAACAGAATAGCGAAGAAACCGGTTTCAATAATGCATAATCATGCCTAAAAGGAAATTGTCTGAGCAGAGGGCAAATGATAGGATAATAATAATAATAAGGTTTATTTTATAATCAAAACAGATCTTAGTTGGTTGGTTTTTAAGTGTGTTTCATGAGTAGAACCAATTGAAAAAATATTTGATGGACGTCAACATCCACTGGGTGAATTGAAAGGTATGGGTCAATGGATTCACACTGCAGCTAATGAGACCAAATCAGTTCGAAACAGCTGTGCAGTGTCTTCTAGCTTTTCAGTTGCGTTTCGTTTGTCTTTACACAACGAAATTCACTATGTAATCAATTCAACTCTTCTACTACTAGCATACAACCAAGAATAGTAGTTGACATAATCCACAACAATTTTCGCTCATCAAATCTTCAGGTTTGTTCACACCCACGCATTCTTTGAGTTTACAGTTATCAATTAAAACAGCTATTTCTATATTCACTTACTTGTTTCCGTGGGTTGATATACTTCACTCACAAGATCAGGCGTTTTCTTATGCATTGATCCGTGGATATCACTCGGTTTTGTAAAACAGAGTAAGAATGTTGTCACTCACATACATCTTCAACGGCTTCATGCACGCGTGAGGCGGATAAAGAAATGGATGTGACCGCGATATTCCACTCAGTGTGTGGAGTTCGGGCAGGTTATCAATCCAGGTTCGTTTTATATGCTAGTCACAACAGAACAGGTCTGAATTCGTCTCAACTCAAAACAGGTTTGTGTTTATTGTAAACTCTAGATCCGATACTCAGAGAGGTTTATTTGTTGTGCATTTTTCTTCTCGCCAGACATTGTTTGCCTGTTTGTCTGCTTGACAGGGAAAAACTATATATTACCACATATTTTACTTGCTAATGAATCATGGAAAACGAGACTGCACCCCTCCAGGTGTTTCAATGTAAAAACCGCAATTGGCGTGCGATAGTATGGATAAGGTGGATAAATCTGAATGAAGAACTGCCCATTTACCTCCACTTTGAGGGTGACCGAATTGAGCACATAGACGAAACGGTGTGCGGCACACCACACATTACCAGCCACGGCTAGCATGCGGCGCACCACAACTGGAGATTCGTGATCCGGGTCAATCTGCAGTAATCGCGGGGAGTCCACATCCCAAAGACCGTCTATAGCGCCATTCGTGTGGTCAGACAATTTGGGTGAGTGGGTGGGTGGGTGAGGGGGTAGGAAGGGATGTGTGCAGCAATTTATTTCAGCTTAGGAATAGATCAGTGCACGAGAGAACAACTGGTGAGAAACCTGATTTCACATGCTAACAATGATTTGTGTTTAATTTTACTTCCGCAAACATTTTATGTATAAAACGTCACGTTCAGCGAGCTTGGATGCAGGCAACAAGCGGTTGTTGATCTATTTCATGTACAGACGAAATGCTACCGTCTGATCAACCACGTGGTGATCAAGCAGGCAGCGCGGTTTCGTTCAACACGTTTTGTCCGAGGTTCAATCGTTCTTTTCATCAATCAGTTATCACTGCTGATTAGACCCCACAAGGTCAAAACACCAACAAGCGGATGCGACAGGATTTTTATGCACAACACAAGGCGCAATTTCTCATAATGACTGTGATTCCCTTAGTTAACTCATTGTACATTGGTGACATGTCATTTTAACTGGTTATCAGACATCCTTCATGGAAGATCGATCATTGTGGTATTGCTTTTTATGATAATCAAATGTACATTTTCGATAACCAGTTTACCATGTTCAATCAATTTTATTTCGCTATCGTTTATTGTTATTATTCATTTATGGTCGTTTAATGGTAACTCTAAAGAGGCTGAATTATTCAAATCACAGCTTCATAAAGCATTGGAACATTTCAACCATTTCAACATCTGTGTTTGATCGTGCATATTATTATCATTTTCCATTTATAAAGTTGTCTAGAACATTCTGTCAAAAGCCTATGGAGTATGATAAGCGCGAGCTTTGTTGAATCGCCCATAATAGCGCTTTGAACTTTGATATAATTATTTTTAAACTTGGTGTTGACCGAATGTATACGGTCAATTTATCAATGATAAAAATGAATATAAAACAGCAGAATTCCCCAACAATCCATAAAAAATAATGGAAACGCGTATATGCTTACCGGCGTTGCGATCATAGACAAAAAGATCCCCGTTCATGCATGCAACAAAGATGCGCACGTCCAATTGTAGGATGCTGTTGATTGCTGAGGTGAGTTTGATCTGTTGACGTTGACGACTTGTCTTGATATTTTCGTTTGCGTAAAATATAAAAATACTGAAATGACGAGAAAAGTCCCGGTGCTTTGTATTGCTGTTTCGTTTCAACGACGAAGAAAATCGCAACTAAAATCTTCATATGTTACAATGAAACAAAATGCTACCAAAGTCCAAAGTAAAATTAGCGGCTACAATTTATTACCATGTAAACTGTAGTAAAAGTTTACAGGTCATTATGAGATTATCAAAAACAATTGTAAAATAATGAGTGGTAAGATATCCTGGACGATAGACGTTTTTTAAAACATCACAAAGCGACTCACGTTCCTTCTTCGGTTCCTAGCCACATAGTTGGTCGATGAGGATCGAGAAGTCTCATATTTTTATTGTTCTTCGGTGAATCTGTGAAGAAATTCACAACAGAAAATAAAAATGCGATAATGCAGAGGCTGCAAGTGAACGAACAATAGTGACGAAATGAAAAATATTCTTCAGGTGTGCCTTACTTATACGGTCTCAATCGACTACTAGCTCGATTGAGCAACAAATACGACGAAATGAACCAACGAAAATTATATTTGGTATATTCTTATTAGCCCGAATTAGTTACCTCATTATCCATTCAAATTCATACCTACAATTGTCGGTAGGAATAATCCAACAAAACGTATGTGGGCGGCTTTTGAAGCCACAAAAAACGAACGGGAGGATTTATGCTCTACATATAAAGACGCATTCTGCACACAGATGTAAGGAGCTCATTGACCTTATCTAATTGACCGATTGAAGATGCCTGGTATAATAAAACCACCGTTCGTTTTCAAACTGAAGAACTTCGATCGATCGTGCGTTAAATAGAACACATTTTTGAGCAATAGTTTTTGTAGTTTTATGCAACTAGTTTAAAACGGAATAAACTGCGTTTTGCCTAAATTTTCAATTGTGCGTTTGAAGATGAATAGCACATTTTTAGTGTTTATCGTAGCACAAGTCAATGGCGTTATGTGAAGTAAGCCGCCTTCAAATGCTTCGATTAAATGCACCGGGATGACATTTATTGGTGCCGGCAGACTGATTTCCGACGTTTTGGGCTTTTGCACGCGAAAACCATAGAATTCAGTCAGAAAACTGGATAGGAAAAACGACATTCTCAGAAATCAAATAGGACGATCGAAGCACACTCTTCCGAACTTACTAAGCTTGTGTTTGGCATCAATCAAACAAACAAGAGATCATGGACTGCAGTCAGCTAGAAAAAGATGCGGCTTTTGATTGTCTCCGTAGTTGCATAGGAGATATTGTGTTTGTCTATGTGAGTGTGATTATTTCCGAGAACATATATCGAGCTATAAAGTGATCTACAATTGGCGGGGTTGGTCAAAGCTACGCTCACCGGGGATGCGGCAGTTTTAGTCGATATCAGATTACTCTAGAGGTCAATGGATCACTGAGGTACGACCAAAATTCCAATTTGGCGTCTGGTGGCATTTTTATGGATGCTCATTCTCCCATGTGATTTTATCCTTATCTATTCAACTAAAACATAACACATGAAAATGAATATAGTGTTATTATTAATATTATTCGCTCATCGCACGAGAAGAACGGGCAAAAGCAGTTGATGACGGCGATACGGTAGACGTTATTTATCTGGACTTCTCAAAAGCGTTTGATCGGGTGAACCCCGAAATTCGATTGTGGAAGGTTTATAATTATGGTATTTGGGGCCTCATTCTTGATTAGACTGAGGCATTTCTCCGACATCGGACCGTATCGGTTTGCATTTCTGATTCGCTTTCCAGTCCTATGAATATTACCCGTGGAGTTCCACAAGCAGCTGTGCTTGGTCCGCGACGTTTCCTAACAATCATAAACGACCTACCGAAGTCTATGGAGTCAAACTCATTACTGTTTGCAAATGACGCCAAAATTTGGAATAAAGTAACGCAATCAGCCCGCTCACTGGCACTCCAAGAAACGCTGAAAACAGCTCATCTCTAGTCTCTTATGAACGATATTGAATTCAATGTCCCAAAGTGTAAGGTTCTATCTCCACGGCACATGGGGCCATTTTCCCATTTCCTCGGAACTCAGAGTACGGCATCCAGGTATGGAATCCATGGCTACACCGTGATTGCAAAATGCGGAAGCCTCCACAAAGGATGGTCACCAAAATGGTTAAGGGGCTGAATCGCTATTCATACCCAGAGAGACTGGAGTTTTGGGGGTAATACTCTAATCCCTAGCTTCTCATCGGAAAAGACATGTAAGTGACACACAAACTAATGTGAAAACCCAGACCATCCATGTCTTCCGCTGCTAAAATTATCGCCCAACCTTCCTCTCAGAGGACATCCACTCAAACTAGCGGTCTCAAAATGCCGAAGAGAACGTCGGAGTCAGTCATTGGCAGTCAGAGTGTGTTCGATCAGGTACTCTCTCCAATCCCACGTCGTCTGTGTGTAAAAGTTGAATTTTTCAAACTGAGACTTGATTAGGCATTAGCACGCCTTATATGCCAACATAATTGAAGATACGCGCAGCAGTGGAATGAGCCCGTATAGTGTGACATTTCTACCCGTAGGATTGTATATAACAGCCTTTTAACCACAACACGAACCTACGGGACGGGAAAAGCATGAGCTTGTAAGTTATTTCCATAATAAATCTTCGAATTTGTGTGAAGCATTGCTAGTCGAAAGCTACTCTTCCCTTGTTCTAAGCTCATGAGTATATTTATCTTTCCCGATGGTATAATATGATACCCATTTTGAAAATTATGGCTCTGGCTTTTGCTTTACCTTGTGCAGGCGTACGATGACTTCAGATTCATTGTATTCAATTTTTATCACTTTTCTTCGTTCAGTTAGCATCAGTCAATTAAAGAGGATATTGGATTAAGTTAGTATAGCAAAATGGTCTTCCTGATGGTCAGATGTTTATAGCCACATCAATTTAACACCCCGGGGATCTTGTGTTCGGACCCAATCACGGTTTCTACATCATTCCCCCATATTCGGTCACTTCTATCATCTTGGATGGTGTTCAGACAATTGAATTACAACACGTAGATTCACTTAAAGAACGGTTTACTGGGGTGAGATTCTTTATTGGTGGTTAAATACTTCGCCTCCGTTTGTAGCTATTGAAGGCGAGAGCAGAAAAACTTGGATTGAACTACCTGCGTGAGATCCGGTTGAGACACTGGTAACATATGCGCTTCATGCAATGGGGTCGACACAATATCTTGGACTAGACGGTGAATTAATTTTGAAGAGAGAAAAACTAGAGTCTATCACTTCTGCAGTGTTCGGTTGACTGAATAAACTGAGGATTGTGTGTGAAGATGTAGATGATGAATGATGGGACCAAAAGAATCATTTATCCTACACCACTGCATACTAGTAACTGTGAGTAAAAAATTGGAATCATGTATAACATCCGGAGGAAGAAAAAGTGAAAAAGTTAAGGAGAGATGAAGGTGAATAACTTCAGTTCTATCAGACAGATGTGCATCATTTCCCAGAATAATTTAAAACACGACAAATTTGAAATAGGCTTCTCACCGCAGACATCCATGGGTGCCTCGTTGGAGCTCTCCTTTGAAGTAGTTTGAGTGGTGTGACTGGAACTGGTTTCATCTTGTACCTCATTGTCCACATCGCTGACATCACTGGAATCGGAGTAATCTGATGCTTGTGTCTCTTGTTCGTCAGCTGCAGTCGGATCCAAATCAGTTCCCATTTCTGACACATTGGCGGCGCTACCACCACCAATCCCAGCTGTGGCCGATTCTTGTGAAAGCGGTTTGGATGGGTCTTTTAACTCTCCGATGGAGTGTGAAGACTGGGAAAATAAATTGGCCGGTTCCGAGATTTCCTTTTCTCCCGGGTCGTAATCTGCTGACACATCGTCTTTCTCGTCGACTTCACGAAGTGTTGGAGTATCTGGTGGAGTGTTAATTGGCGAGTTGCTGGTTTGTGTTCGTACATAGCACAGTGTCTCTGAATCATCATCTAACTGACTCCCACTGGATTTACGGGTCGAGCTTGTCCTAGCTTCATCAGCAGCACTTAATTCGTGGTGTAAGCCAGATGCTGATGAGGATTCTAAGTGTACTTCGTTTTCAGATCTGCTACGATCTTTACTTTCTAATCCCGTGATCTCAACATTCTCGTCGGATCTGGATAGGGACAGTCGAGGTTTATTCAAAGCTTGACCATATCCGGAAGACGATTTTGAGCGGGGTGTTGGAATACCATGGTTGTAGGACACTCTATAATGAGAATAAATTTGCAGTCATTAGCTTTGGAGCAGGCGGGAAGTTAGATGTAAATAAGATGGTAAAGTCAAGCAGCATAAATCATAAACACTGATTACAATGTTCGTCTTGAAAAATTAATTTGAAGTGACAAGTGGATTAGAGCATGTTTGTATACCAAAGTCAGCTGAAAGAATGAATCAGCAATAAAAGAATGCACCCCCTTACTTTCAATTCTATTGATTCATTTGGTAATTAGTTGTTTGTTGTTTACTATTTTTATTGAATATGAATAAGTTATAAGCATCTACCTACTTTTCCTTTTGAGAACACAAGTGTGCCTAGTGCTTCAAACGGTGACTTCACCCAGAATTCTCACTTTATCACACACATCCAACATGGAAGCTACTCTGGTCAGATTCCTATTCTACATAAAATGGTATAAATGACAAGCCGTGCACGTAATAGCGGTCTTCTCACCGAACGTGACTCGTGAACAAATTCAAATTTAGTAGTTGTCAGTGTTTTTCATGGGCGTCGCAGGACTCTGTATCAAGCTCTCGATCATTGTCGGGTACCGTTCAGCACAGTTCATTAGAGAAACGAACGTCTGCTTTATCATGGATTATTACCGTGCAGTCGGAATTTGAGAGACAGTCTGGATAGGCTGAGTGATTGGCGTCTTGTATTACCGACCATCGTACCCGGGGTGGAACCACGGCGGATTTGATGAATTTGCACTGCACCTGTTGACTGATGAAACTGAATCAGCTATGTACTATGTTCAACGCCTTCTCATATAAAGATTTCATTTTTTCTTTACGTACTCGAAGTCTAAATGCATGCGACTTGAGTTAGAACTAAAGAATCAAAACTTTTTAAAGAACTAATTGGCCTCACCTACCAGAGTGTATTAGTCTAGGGTTCAATCATAATCATTCTCTGGTTCCGGTCCCTGCGCTTCTGTTAAATTTCGTTTCTATGCCTATGTATTGCTGGCTTATGGAATCGATAATTTTAATCTAGTATTAGAATCCTGTTGAACGGAACATATCACACTGTATTCATTTGTTTTCAAATTTGGGCAAATCAATTTTACATGTCGTCGATCATTCCCAGTCTTGTTTGCCGATTGACACCTGACTGACTCTTTCCTTCTTTAAAATTTTGTGATTTATTAATGGAATTTTAATTGAGTTTTAAAGAAGAAATAATCTTGCTTGTATGAACCTTTTGTAATGAAATCCATGCAAATTGTTCTACTGACACTTCATAAATAGGGCATAACACAAGTTGTGGCTGAATCATTGAGTGATACTTTAAGTGAATGGATCACCTTCTAGTGCATACAGGGTGCAATATTTCCTGTTGGTCAAAACCAAGACTCCCCTTTGTTTACTCATTCGCAGACGCTGATGTGAAAAGAAGAGACTGAATGAGAATAAATAACCGTTGGACACATCAAGTACCATCGCAAGTACTTTGTATCACGTTCTTAACGCCCCTTTGGAGGAAACCAAGCACCTGATAAAATTGAGCATCCAGTAAAGTACCACAACCCCAGTTTAATCCAAAGCACTCCAACTACTATTTTGAAGAAGGGGCTTTCAAGAATTCAAATATTTTACGGTTCGCCTCGTTATCTTCACTTAGTTGTTGTTAAAAGCCTATATCAAACTAGTTTTCCGCGGTAATTTCATTGCTGAATCTTACTTTGCAACTGATAACAACCCATAACAACAAACCGGGGCTTAGAGGTTGCATAATCATCTAAAGAGCATCGGTTTTATTAGAGTTAGAGATGATGCAGTCCAAAATTGAGAACTTGCAGCCTTTGCTTCCCATAAAATTTGATTTTTCGGGAAGAATCCCGAAAACCAAAACATTTTACTCTTATTAGGAATTCTCAAGAAATGTCAAAACGGTTTCTATGGAAACTCAAGGCAAGTTGTGCTTGAAAACTAAAGCAAATGAAAGTAGCTGTAAAATACTTCACGTCATCCATATACGCTCTTGAATATTAACACAGTCTTTTTATATTGTTTATTGTAAGAACGCAGATAATTCCATCGTACGGATAGTTGAATACCATCAATGAATATGTGGGGTTTGAATTCACGAAGCTCCATTTTTACACTTACAGCCAGTCTGTCCTGAGGTTTCAACAGATTGAAGCTGCGTTACAGGGCTCATTTTTCTGGATCCATCTGTTGCCCAATATTCTTCCATTGATCTTCTTCAACTGTTTCTTACTTAACCAGTTCACTTTAAAAATATACCTGCGTTTGGGTTAAACGTGGGCACCCATACAGATGCGAAAATCAAAAACAGAAGTTTCCCATATTGTTCATTCGATTAGGCAGATGCACACTAATGCCCCCTTATGTTTGCAACTGAGAAAATCAGTTCGATTGCACGCACGCACACACACACACACGAGCACACACCAGACTGCACGTACCGTCGGGTATTAGGAATGGCTGACCCGGGCACAGCACATATGCAGGTGATTCGCGAGTTGCAGCCCGCCAGCGGCGTGTTCAGGTATATCATTGGGCGGGGATGTAATGTCAACAAACAAATATACCCGGTATACCCGTCTGATGCACAAATCCACACGTCCCGGGGCGTGGCTTTGGTCAGGTAGATGAACTCGACCACCGCCGAGCAGGAGAGCTATTTAGATATGCGAAAAAGACAGAAAATACGCACGGGGGGAAGAAACATCATGACTGAACATGTATTTTCGCCAAGCTGGAGAGCAGAGTATTATTTTGTAAAGGTGAATATATTAAAAGGAACTACTTTTTCCAGTTATTCCGTGCTATTCGACTTAACGTCCATGAACCGGTAAATTAAGTCGTCCGTTCCATTGATAAACAGCAACTGGAACAGCCATCTTACCCCTTCTTTTGTTTGGAACAACTAAAAAGTACAATGTTGATCCGACTCAGAATAAAAGGTTTACACTTCCAGATGTACATGGATTGAACAAACTCGTACCAAACCCTGACACTTTCATCACATTGATTTCTCCTAACGGTTCGGGGATTGAAACTCAACCAAGGGATCCATTAGTGCCCTACATCAGACGCAACATATCTGTAATATTATCCATTTATATTACATCCATTAGTCTAATGGCATTAAAATCTACGAATTTCTCGATTTCGACAACGGTTTGTGGTGCATTAGTTATGAAATAACAAAGCTCCAGCAAAAGACATCATTATAATATACTTTTGATGGGTACTCATAGGCATGATACGGCTGTTGCGCTATCAGTTTTTTAATGTTCTATTTGACCTTTATTTTTGAGAATTGGAGGCATTCGTTTTGTATAGAGTCCACCAATTCCACTATACAGCAGTATTTCCCAGTTTTCTCCAATGCATGCAACATCCTGGCAACTGAAGACCACGGTAGAGGTAGCTAACTTATCTCCCATTCAAACACAAAGAAACGTTTGCGATCACATTCAAATCTCTAATGCACGGCGTTAAATGAATGAATTCGACATGGGACTTGACTCATTCAAAAACTGCATGAATTTAAGAAAATAATATTTAATCAAGTCTAACAGGTTTCTACTGTCAACCTCGAGCTGGAAGATTTATTAACGTTTACCTGGGAGAATGACTACCGCGAAAGAATTTCACGAGAGGCAGTAATTTAACGGTGAATGCTCAAGTGAAATCTATTTGGGACTAAAGAGAAAGAGCTACTTGGAAATTCGAGTTCACATTTGTTTTCTGTCTTTTCATTCACAGCGTTTATCGCCGCTCCAACAGATTTGCCTATCATTTATCATTTGCCGGGATATTCATTCGAAGATGCATGTGACGGATGATTCAACGGTGGACGTTAATTGCCCAACTATGTTTGCAATTAGGAAAGGATAAACATAAATTTTCAATTTGTTTCTCACCTGAATACCCGACAGTGTTCGGGGAACCTCCAGTGAGCCGGAAAAGTGTGATGTTCTTTTCACGGAACCTGAAAAAAGTAACACTTGAAATTCAAGTCAAGTCAAGTATATGTAACCCGGAAGGTGGATATTCACCAGCACTGATGAACAAGGCTTCTGTTACCCAAAATGAATTTTTTAATCACAAGGGGAATGATAAATGTGTACTGGTGAGAGAAATTCGGGAAGGGTTATTCCATGGAAATATGACTTGCTGGGTGTCCTACGTCAAATAATTTCTAAATGGAGCTAAGATTCCAAAACCATTTAGTGATACTTAATCATCTATCAGAATCGCGTAAATTGGCTATCAAAAAGTAATTCATTTTTCCTCAGGTCTTAAGATGTTCTTGCTTTGAGGATCGAGAAAAAGTGCTGACTGGCAATATAATGACTTTTATCACTTCAGTGAAATGAGTACTCCCAAATACGATTTTAACCTGGAAACTTTTGGTAAACGTTTTACTTCAGTAGCTTCCATTAAAGCATCTGAAAAATTGATATTTCACTAAAATCATTAAACCCCGTTACCCCGTTACAAATTGAAATAAAGTTCACGGCAACCCACACTTATTCAAATAAACAAGCTTTTTGGAAATGTTTGTGACAAATGATATTGTGTTGTATCATATTTGTAAGCTGTTGGGCCTTTAATTGTAGGACCGGTGATCATACACTGAAAACTTTGCATAAGTGCAAGAAAAAGACCTAATTTAACCTAAAACGTCTACTGACAACTCAATGTCCACTTTGTATCTCTCTCATAAGGGCTAAACACCGAACAGGGAAATATTTATGTACTGGTTATATATTAATCATTAGGTCCATTTACATATGTATAGAATAGAAATAATTAAATAAAGGAAGTTACAAAAATATCATGAACATGTTTCGTTGATCTTCGAACATAAAAGGCTAATGAGCTGAGTAGACAGGGCAGCAATTAAAGAACACAACCGTTCCTGTTGGATACTCACTCAATTGCCGTTTCAGTTCCATCACTGTACGCTCCCAATCCTTGCGTTTTTCGCTCGAAGGGAATGTGAGTTCGTACCTTTCAATGCCTTCCCTGAGGGACCACAGAAAATATAAATTTATTTGAGCAACATGAAAAAAGCATAAATTTATTTGGGTAGCTGTTGGATGAACAGAATTTCGATACAAAACTTTAACGCAGCGTGTCAATGGACCCCGGTTTGATACTTCAGGAGAACGCATGCATGTAATATATTCATCTGTTCATGCTCTAATGCATACATGTTGCAGAAAAATCAATGTCCGTATGCTCGGATTGAATCTAAAAGCTCTTGATTTGCATGACGTGCGTTTAAAACCGATATATTTCGACATGCATTGCGTCCAAGTCTGTCATGCACTTTATGGCACTTTGCCCTCACTCCAGTATAACTAACTCACTTGGTTGTCGCGCTAAAAACGGACAAGTTTTTGGGCATGGTTGTGGCAGCGCATCGTGCATTTCGCAAGTCCTCCAGTTCCTGTTGAACCGACTGATAGAGGTTTCGAACTACAGCATCCAAATCCTAAGGGAGCGAAATAAGAGTATTCAGGTGTACTTTTGTTGTGTGCCTGTGAAACAGAGGTGGCCTAGGGGGTATAGGAGGTGAATTTGGGAATGATGATGTTCTGCCAACTGTTTTGACTATGCTTGAAACATTCTCATCAGAGGCAATAAATCATCATCTCCCAAACCTCGATAAACCACGAATTTATTACCATTTCTAGACTATGGTTTTAGTTGGTGTCGTTCTATTTGTTACAGGTAATCCGCATTGCCGAAGATCATTTGTGATTTCGGTTTTTTCTCTCTTACAGAGTTTTGTAACCCCCCATATATGAAATAGAATTTATTCTGCAGTACCGGAGAAATGATCGGTTTCAGTTGGCACTTTGACACAGTATATGCTATCTTCGGTACTTTTTACTCAAAGCACGGATCTTCGGGGTGAAGACCAAAATACTTTCGCCCAGTTCACACGGCAGATCTTCAACGCACAAGGGGAATGAAGTAACTCTCAAGGCTTTTAAACCACAACGAAAACGACCACAGATCATTGAC
>UZAN01045150.1:2458-19903 GCA_900618425.1 Echinostoma caproni
TCGACATACAAACTTCAACTCTGCTAAATAACATTTTGAACTTCCATAAAACGCAGGAAGTTCCCAACCCAGTACACCACACGTTGAGTGAAGAAATATATTCAATTGACTTACGTAAGTCAATTGAACTAGGGTGAAATGTGAAGAGCTATCAACTTGAAATCACCCATCATTTTCCCCATAGGAAACAATAGACAATCATGCATTCATGTTTAAATCTATAAAAAGAAAAGTACTCCTTACTTTCAGTTGACGCGATCGGTTTAACACGTCGTATATTAGTTCCCATTTCTGTAGTATACTCATTTGTTATGAGAGTCCTGTTATTTGATGCGCAGCAATAAACCTTACCCATCGAAAAATAATTTTGAGAGAGCTCTTACAGTTAAATGTTGTTTTCTCTAGTTTCCCATTGATTGAACTTTCCACTTTGTTCATTCAGAGCACCAGAAGCAATCCATTATTTCTGCGTCTACGATGTTCATTTTTTTGCTTGAAAACACTGATGATCAATTAGCTCGGCACTGGAACAAAATTTGGGGTGCAAATCAAACAAATCAACCAACATGGCGAACACGCTCGTTTTCAGAGATTCGTATTCATACCGATATATATCACTATATATATATATACCACCACTTGGGAATATATTTATCTTGGGGAAATAAAATAAAATCATATCACAGATTAATAGAAAAGATTTCATCGTGAGACCGGAATATCGAATGCGCCACGATCACAGAGTTGTTGGCTCACTCATCCGACAGTCAGTGAGATTACTCGTGATACACACCGTGTGAGGGTGGTGAGTGGAGAAGGAAGCTGTGTCGTTTGGTACAAATTGCCTAAAAATTTGATACAGGTAGCGGAAAGCCTGGGTCCGGTCCACAATGTGTGATTTGTTTCAGCTAGGCGTGAAATTAACGCACTGGTGAGTGACTTAATCGTTCCGAAGTGGTTCAAACAATTTTCCCAGGTTCAGCGTTGAATAACCGTTTTTTTTTCAATGAATTTATCTACCAGCTTGTGCGAAACTTATTGTTGGGAAGTGAGCTTTTGAAACAGTCTTGTAGTTTCAGTCGCTGAAATCGGAAGCTTATCCGTAGTTTATCAGTAGTTATCATTTGTTCGTAAACAGAAAAACAACCAAAAGGATCTTTGACATTGCATGATTATTGATTATTGTTCATCTCAGTGATACATGTGTAAGCTGGCGAATGAGTTATCGGGACTAGTATCAGTGAGTATGTAATGATGTGATTGTTCGAGGTTAAGTGGAATTTACATGCATCGAGAGGACCTTGTTGATAGTCAGATGATTTTATTTTAATGGGTTTTGTTGTTATTGATTTTTTTCCTAGGGAAATTGCAAACGATAAATAGGAATAAGAATTTCAACATCAAAGTTTTTCACCCAAAAATGACCAAAACATCATTTATAAAGACAGTGTTTTTCGGTTTCCCTGAAACCAGATACGGAAACGAACAGGTTCTTGGATCTCTGATGCAGACTATTAGAACCCCTGCTGCTCCGATTTTCGGCAGTTTCTAGTGAATCACGAAACTTCATTAGTGGTGCTGCACAAAATGGTTTGAAAATTATTAACTTACGACTCCTTCACAACCACGGATATTGGCTTTTATTTCACTCACATTGGTGAGAAGCCACCTTCTCGACGGAAAGGCAATACCTGTAATCTCCTTAGTAGAGGCTGTTAGAGACGCTTGGTCAGATAGGTTTGAGGCAGGATTGTCTTATCGCAACCCACCCCTGACCACACTGAGGCTTTCTGTGGTTCTTAAAATACATGCTACTGATGACACCATAAATTCTTCAATGATCAGACTTCCACAAACGGTCATCCTGAATTGCAAGCTAGGTGACATCGGAACAGGTCCGACTCAAAAATTCACTGATTCATCCAAATTCCCTATTTCCANATTAATATTCCCAGCATTATCATTATTCTGTGAAAAGACGCTCAATTGTTCCACTTTGCTCAGATTTGGTTAGATGAAGAAGTCACACTCAAAGTCAAAGTTTCATTGTGGGAAGCATGCACAAGCCGTGACTTGTCTTCTCCCCCATAGGATTCTTTTTGCACAAATGGATCGATTTATGGTTCCATAGAAAGATGAGGATTGTCACAAATTTATTTTGTTTGTGCAGATGTCAAAAGTTAAGATTTCACAATATTTCACCCAGTCTGTGCTTGAAAGAAACAATTGTGGGTGCAGAAGCAACGTCAACTGGTAGATAATGCCAAATGGTGCACATTCTGAGGACAAATCAATGCCACCGGCATTCTAGTCGAATATTTTGGGCACTAATTGAATACTCCCCCCCCCCTGAGGTGGATATTAGGCGACAAGGAGAAAAGGGAACGACATGGATAATCAGGGTTCTGCATTATTTGATACACCAAAATCTATACTCGCCTCGAAGTAGGCGATTCTGTACGGAATGTGGCCCCTAGTCTTGGAATGCTGTCCCTTGACAATTTTAGTGATCACTCTTTGTGAACATTCGAGAATCTTACAATCAAGTTGCAGCCATCGATTCCGCGCCTGAATGCCATATTCTATATGGGGTGGACTGTAGGCTGATAACAAACGTGGGAACAGTATAGATTCAAATTTGCCAAATATACTCACTTTAGCAAGCCAACATATAAAACATCCTTTTCCCTTTTCATCAACATAAGAAAACATATTCGCGTGTTCTCATTCAGCTGTAAACGCACATTTATATTATCATGTAAAATGAAAAAAATGAATTGTTTGAACAAGCACGCGAAAATGACGGCCCAAATCATTTCCATTTACCTGTGTCTTCTTGCGGTAACGGAATCAACATGTCTTTCACTGGTGGACGATGCCCTGGATCTTTCACAGAACAAATTAGGCCGTCTTGAGCAATGACACCAAAATCCTTCAGCTCCTTCAAACAGAAGTTGTTGATATCTGAGAAAGTAGGGAAACCAAGTTTTGTGGCGACGGGATGCGACCGTACATTTTGACGCATTGAATTCAATTTCATTTTCGTTCGACCATGGATAAGCAGCATTAAGTAATCTCTGATGTGTCAGTGAGTCCTCAGGTTTTGTCACTGTTTTCCATATTTTTGCATCGTCTATAAACATTACCATTTGTAGCCCCAGAATGTCCGTTAAATGGTTTAGAAAAACCGGAGAAAGTTGAGGCCCAAGCACGGATCCCTGTGGGACCCCTCGGGCGTCGCTGATAGGATCAGATAGTGACCCAGAAACCCGACGTTGTGCGTCGTCGAAAAAAATCTTCTATCTAACCCAATACAATTCCCCAAATTCCGTACTGGTGTCGTTGCGTCATCAGTATTTGGTGATTCACACGGTAAAATGCTTTGAAGGAGTCGATATACAATACGGGCACTGCATCATCGTGATCAACTGCTTTTGTCCACCCTTCTGGGCCAGAAGTAGGTTAGTGGTACATGATCGTCTATGAATAAACCCATAAAATATGCTACAGTTCCTCGGTACATAGTTATCGTTCAGCGCACGAGTTGCAATCAAATCCGGAATCCCTAAGTACGAGCTAGATTTCCAAAATAAGATAAAGTATTTCGATCGGACAAGGGCCGTTTGTCTTTAGGATACCTTGCTTAAAGAAATGTAAATCAAATACACAGCAGCAATATTGTTTATAGTTATCGTAACTCAAGAGTAATATCATTGATTAGTTTATTTCGAAAGTGGTGAAAACAGTCTTTCTGTTTGTAATCGATACATTCCCGTAAACGCCTTTCTATGTGATACCGAGGGAGGGTGAGCAATACTCACGTGTTTGTGTGTATGCGTGCGCTTAACAGTGGAATAAGAAGGGATACACATCTCGGCACATGAATCTCACCTAATCACAAACATTAAGCTCATTATTATTCATACTCTATAATTCTAATATATTACTAATGTGATCGACTGAATACTGTTCACTCAGACCATCCGCAAGCAATTCTCGTGGAGCACTTCCGGTGTGGAGTGTGCTGTTAACTTCAGGGCACACTAATCTGCATTCCTCTATCCCGATGGTCTGTTGGAATTACGGGAGGAAAATAAATGCGCCTTACACAAACATTTTGAGCCACCGTTGCCATGCCAATCGATTCAGTGTGCTATCAACATACATGAGATTCGAAGTGATACATTGGTTTTGCACTCCAAATCACATAACGTGATGATTTTTACATCCAAACAGACTACTGAATTCGTGTTCCTGGAATTGATATCACCAGGGTCTGTTCATTTGAAACGATTTTGAAATACACAAAAGTGTGTGTGATCTTCTATCCGTGTGTTATGAAAATATCCTATCCTATCTAGGCCAAACGTATGTCATTGGGAGTCAATTGTAGAAATATAGAAGAATGCGTGGTAGACCAAGTTTTTGCAGCCCCCTCCCTTGATTGAGTAGAAGAAATATTTATCTCTTTTGTGTTTGGTCTTCCTTAAACGGCATAGTCATTCATTTAGATACGACCCAGCTTCCTTCCAACTGGGTCGGTGAACGTTCAGGTTAGAAAAGGTGGATTTCTATCTTTATTGTGATCAAAATTTACATTCAATTTTAACTTTTTATTCTGATATAATACAAAACTGATGCTTATGGAGTCCCATAGAATCTGCAAAACCACTGGGTTCGGTTGATGGTACAAGTAAGGAGTAAATTATAACTTTTAGTCACCGGTGCTGAACATTTAGCTATCTCAATGCTTAATCCAGCTGTAAATAGAATGAATGAATCGATGGCTTGAGCACAAACAACTTAACGCGAGAGTTTCACGTGTGACAAACTCTGAGGCTGAAAGATTGACACCTGCAGTCTAGCTGATTCTTTTGGAGCAAACGTTTTTAATCTATGTCCTCGGAGCTGACCATTCCTGGATAGTGTTAGTAGAGTACTACACGGGTGGTTGGGCTGATGTAGTATTTGATATCCGAGGATCACGTCTCCTCGTAGTTGACAATATTCAGACGAATAGAGTCCGATAATATGCGGCCTTTCACAGTAGATTTCAGATTGTGACCGTTTGACCATTGAAGTTCATTGTTCTCTGCGGACATTTGAGTCCGTTTTCGTCGCATATTATTCGTGAACTCCAAGCTTGTATAGCATACGCCGTGTGTGGTCTAATGTATGTTGATAGCAAACAGGGCAATACGTCTGCTTCGAATGGTCCAAAAACACCTTTTAGTAATCCAACTTGGTTTATGGCCTTTAATGACACCCTAACGCAATGTCTGATGCATACCAGATCCTCATGAACAATAACTCCCAGATACTTTTCGTTTGAAGCACCCTGTAATGTCTGATTTCCAAGTACGTATGGAAAGCGACCCCTGTGACGCAGGGATACAACGTTGTATGTTTAAACGTCGAGTCCGTTGTCATTAGTGATAGATCACCGGTAAGCTGCGTCGAGAGTGTCATGTAGGGTTTCATAATCTTCAAGGTGTTGTACCGTTCTCCATATTTTGGTGTTGTCATCGAAGAACAATACTTTATCTCATAGAACATCTGGTAGGTCGTTTATGAATGCTAGGAAAAGGTACGGACCGAGTACAGATCCTTGTGGAACTCTACGGACAGCCTCAACCGGTCAACGCAGAGAACCATTAACTCTTACTGATACGGTTCGTTGTCGAAGAAATTCTTCAATCCAGTTAAGGAGTAGTCCTGGGACACTATAGTTATGAATCTTTTGCAGCGGTGTACGGTGGTTAACTCTGTCAAAAGCTTTAAAGAAGTTCATGTAGACTACATCTACTGCCTGCACTGCGTCGACTGATATTGTCCGCTCGCTTCGAGCAGGTAGCAGATTTGTGGTGTACGAGCATAATCTTAGAAACCCATGTTGGGTGGGCAAACAAATGTTATTTATCTCGAAATTCTCCATCAGAAAATCAGCAAACCAATCGATTCCATTACTTTCGACAGAACAGGAAGAAGTGCAACCGGATGGCAGTACAGTGGATTACTTCGGTAGCTACCTTTGAAAACGGATGAAATGATACCGTATTCTCGGGATTGAGGAATCACTGACTTCTCGAGCATGCTTTGGCATAAATGAGCAGTTAGGGTTAAGTGAGTGGTGATTTGCTAAAAATCTCAGTGTCTGTGGGTAGATGTCCACTTCCATTGGGCATGAGCTCTCCCTCAGCGCCAATAGGTTGGTATTCACTGTTTCGGATTCACAGGTGACAGGGTATCAGAATGCAACTTAGTCACCGAAGCAAACCCTTCAGAGAACTGGACTTTTAAGAATTCGGCAGCCTCAAATGTAGTAGTGGAAATGCTTATAAAGGAGCTTTGGATTGGAAGTAAGTTTATGTGCCAAGGTTTCTTGAAACCTCTGTTTATCCTCTGGCACTCGTTTTACACAAACGTTTCCTAACATGATATATTTATTCCAAGTGTTTGCTATGGAACATGTTTCAAAATTTCGCCAGGTTGGAATCACACTTCCTCAATTGAGGTGTTGCATCATTTGTCCAGGATTCACTGCTGAACGTAGTATTTGGGTAAATGCATCACGTGGTAGCTAAAATCAACTTTCACTGAATGAACACATTGAAAAAAAACGTTTGGCGGTACCGGGTGTTCGTTTTCAATGCAACGATTAGAATAAAGAATTTATTCCACCCTTCAAGTGATCCATTGAATACACACTGTATGGTTAAGTAATGGTACAATACAGGATGAATTGTAAATGATATTCAAAAGGGACGGGTTGAAAGTATACCCCGTGAGGCACTTGATAATGACCCAGGCTTTTCATCTGACGCGTGAGTACGTGAATTGCGGGAATATGTGTACAGCAAGCTATCATCGACTGTTGTGTGCTAAAGATTCGTATGCGCGTTACTCAACCAACCTGCGTGGGAAAGTAGATTAGCAGAAATGCGAAATTCCATGGAGACGAAACCTTCACTGGAAGGCGAGCTGGTTGGGAAGAACGTCCATTGATCCAATTCAAAAGCAAACGGTGCATGCGTTCGATTATATACCATCAATTCTCAACCGCGCAGCGGGATGATTTATGCCTCTTTCTGTGGGTCATTCCTTGTTGGTTTTTTGGTTCGCACTTGGCACGTACGTTGCCTCTTCTTCCGCGTGCCATTCCGACTGGTTTGACCCGACCACAGCGCGAGATGCATTGATCGACAGATCTGACGTTGTAGCATTTAGTGNATTTAGTGGATATCTTTTCCGTTAGCTGCGGACTGTCTGTCGGGCTGTAATTGTCGTTTCGCTCGTTTCGGGTGGCAGTCAACATTGTCTCGCGAGGCACTTCTTGCTGCTGCGTCTGTTCGTCTGGTCGAATGAGCCCCATTCTTGATTCGGTCTCTGGCCAGGACTCACTTTATACCGCCTTCCATCACACTCGCCCCTCCTCTATAATGATTGCCGCGAGTGTACCACCGGTCCAATTCTTTATCATTTACCCATCTTGCTTGATACCCTGATTGATCCGACAACTGGCGTTCTTCCTCTCTAGAACAGTGAATGGCTCCATCCACCGCTGCTTGAACTTTTCGGCCCCTCGTCCTGTTGTTTCGGGTCTGCCTTGGTTCCTAACGTTTACCAGCTTTCCCGGTACGAACGCCTGCCACTTTTGTAATCGGTGTTCTTGTTGCGCTGCTGGGTTTGCCTGGTTTTCTGAACCGCTTCTCTCAGCAGCTGTTTGCCAGATCTTCCGAGAAATGCATCAAGAGGCGTTCTGGGTTCTCTACCGTATATGATTTCGAATGGTCGTATCTCCGTTGTCGAATGAGATGTTGTTCTGTAGTTGAAAAGGATTTCGGTAGGCTTCCTTCTCAATCATCGCGATGGTTATTGAGCCATTTCTTCATTGTTCTGTTGAATNATTCCGTTGACCTGCGGATGATAGGAGGACTTCCTTGTTCGTTTCATGCCTCAGCGCTCTAAGGTCTCCCTAAAATTCACAGTTTTACTACTTTCTACCGTTTCGCATGGGCTATGTGCATTTGTGCGGTCAGGGCAATTGCGTTTTCCTCGTTTCCTCGTTTCTCATAATTATCCAGTGGGTCAGTGTATAATTGAACCGCTACACAAATAGTGCATACATGTGTCAAAAATAGTCGATGCCGCATTAGATTCTGATTCAGTCACGTGAATAACAAGGGCTTTTGGCATTGCACAACACCGGTACGGTATGCCTGTCGCGCAGTTCCAGCTGCACAGTCACTCTACTCACACTGACTGGTGCTGATCGCAGGTCCCGTCTAACATGTATCTATTGAGTGCCTAAATGATCATTCAACTGTCTGCTACCCGGGATTAGACAAATGGTTCAATTCGGTGAATTCGGTAAACCCCTCACCCATCGCTAATAAACTGGTTCACACTTGCATCGTTCTCATGGGGTTTACGGCTTTTGGAAAAAAAACAGCGTTTGTTATGTAGTGATTATTGACGACTTTTGCTCGTTTCACGGAAGCCTTCGAAGCACTGTAAATCTGTTTGATCCAGGTTGTTTGAAATCATCGGTAATTCATATGACATACCACTTACTCATTTGTGCTATCCAGTTTGTTATTGATGAATACCACGGTACATTAGGCTCAATCGATGAAGAAGAAAAAATCAATAGATCATTGAGTGTAATTAGTGCTTTACTGAATAAGTAATTGTTAATGCACATTGCGGGAGAAAAAAAAATCAAACATAACCAGCGTGCTTGGTAACAGATCATATCAAAATTGGCAGAAATGCGAGATAATTCAAAAACGAAGCTACAACTAAACGTTTTCCCGTCAACCTTTAGTCAAAATCCACACACACACACACACACACACACACACACACACACACACACACACACACACACACACACACANCACACACACACACACGAATCCGTAATCCTTTAGCCTAGACGCACAGACTTCAGTCATATCCCTGTAGGCGGGACAGATCAAAAGGTATCGGAATATTCTGAAATCAACAAAAATTGCAAAACGTTATTTTCCATGAATATTGATGTTGCAAAGCTTGGTCAAGAAATAAGAATAGGTGTATGAGGCACACAATGCATCGCATGTGGTTGATTGGAGAAGGTTAAAACGATGTACCCGTATCGTTGAAATAAATCAGAAAGTGATACCACAAAAAATGACTGCCTATCGTTCCGTATAACCACCTAAAGTGAACTCCATTCTTGAGATGTGAATACATTAACAGGCCGAGGATAATACGCAAAATTCACAATGTGACAGCCCAAAAACTGTCATCAATTTATTAAAACTGTAAAATTGAACAGAATTACAATGGTCAACGTTCAATAATTACCGAGTTATCTACAGCTTATTGGAAAACGTTGTACTAAACGGGCCGGGGCGGAGGGGGACGGGGGTCTTTGTGGAAAATAACGTTTTTTGTAACTTGCCTTAATGTCAGGATATTTCGATACATTTTGATTTGTCTCGCCTACGTTTTTGTCTGTCTAGTCTAAATGATTACGAGTCGTGGCTAGAGGAATGTGGGTCGAGGCTAAAGATTGATAGGCAAAGGTGTAGTTCACTTTCTTTTTCTCAGCCTACTGTGGCGGGTTACTTGGATTTTGTAATGAAACCAGGTTTGGCAAAATTTGAACACGGGAAAACGACTAAGCAAATCGGATTTCGATGTTGATTTTATTTGTTATTTCAAGGTCGAGTTGACAACACCAAACCGTGTATGAAGTGATCCGTTTCAGATGTGAGAAGCTGATCAATACTCCATTGATCTTATCTAATCTGATATTCGTGTCAACTATTATTTGGGCTGTACAAACATGTTCAAGTATGAAAAAATATATGAATCATAACCCACTCGTTCAGGCGTATTATTTGTCTCGTGGAGTATCCGCGATTCACTGACAGCCCGGCTAATAGTGCTTTGCTCAGAAGCATTTTCTGGACGAAAGAGTCAACAAAGTAATTAGTTATTCACGCAGAAATCCTCCGATTTTTCGCGCGCTCTTTCGACCGACTGCGCTACATTTTCTCTCGCGCGCGAATTTACTATGGTGATATGGTGATAACTACATAATGACCCTTTGGATAGACTAATTTGTGGTCACAGACAATTTTGTTTAAATCACACTGTGCCTTTTATGTCCTCGTTGGCCCCCTAATGGATTCCTAATCCAACAAAACACACCAGCAGGACAGCTGGTAGTCAGCTCTTAGTTGCACCCTCCCATCGAAGAAATTTTTATCCTCATTGGTCAGTACGAATATTGGGTCACTATTCTCAAAGATGACGGATCTAACGTGCACCCTCGATTCTCTCATCCATCATGTGTGTTGTTTATCTGGTTGCACCAAAATAGTGAGGACTCAGTCATGGGAATGAATGGTTTTGAATGCATTCATAATTACAGAGAGAGCACTGCGAGAACAAAACACCAGATGTTGTGATCATCCACATCAACGCCTCGTGGAGGATCAAGTCTGGGGTTCTGTTGGATCATCTCACCACTGACATCGACTGGCGGACTATTCAATGTTTCCTCAAATTCTCGCGCTACGGGATCACCATTATATCCAACCTATACACTACTTCCTTTTGCACTCAGTCTCATATTTCATCCTTCTTCGATACATCCATACCATTTTTTGCTCTCCCGTTAGTTGACAGATTGTTGTTGGTGACCAAGGTCTAGTCCTGTCTTTATGCTTGTTAACCTCTTGTCCTTTATAACCTCTCAGAGAAAGATTTCAAGCTTCTTAGGCCTGGACAAACCATCTGTCACCGCGCTCGAAGTGTGGAGAGCCAATCTGTTTGTACATCATTTGAATGCGGGAAAAAGGTTTGCACCCCAGAATCCCTTGGATGCCACATCCACTGCATACAGAGTAAACTTCCTCTCGTTTCCATCCGTCCAGCAAACCTCTAGTTCTCTCTATGGTACTCTTCTTAGAGCGACTTCTAGACTAACATAGTACCGCTTTCCACAGACTGCCTTAAAGATTTTTAGACTAAACTGTGTTAGCTATACTGTGTAAAAGGTACAATATAGGCATCACGCTTACAACAATCCTAATTACAATAATTTGCGCTTGCTCCATCGTTTCACATTGTCTTAGTCCTTTCACTCGTGACATTAAACATTTAAATCCCAAATGACCATCTCCGTGATACGACTGGATCATGTTTCGCGATTTGTGCAACTGGTACTCCCTCGACCTGACGCGAGACTGTCTGACTACCGGTTCGTAATGCTTATGATACTCATCTGTAGTCCGGCCACTTGACGACGGTAGTCAAAGCTGTGCAATGAGGTGTGGTTTCTCGCTCAGGTTCGTGTGGCAAGCATCACGTCCGTTGTTTGAGATCACGGGTGAGATCGGGACAAGAGAAAGTGAAACGATGGAACGATCGAACTGTACAATAAAATAGTTCTGGAGATCATTATGGCTACAGTTGTGACAGATTGATCAGAAGTCCTTGGAATTTTACACGGGCATTAAAAACACAAAAATGCTTTAACTGGATTGGCTAATTTCCTATGGACCACCGCCACCATCAGGCATTAGATATTCGACTTTAAGTCTTCCAACTGGCTACAAATCGTGCAAACCTTTTCAGTCTGTTCCCATACCAAATGAAGTGTGATTTGAGTAGGGGAGGATTTGATTCGATTGTTTGGTGAATTTTGTCATCTAAAGGACTAACGAATAGTGTACTGAAAAGTTAGAAAGCATTTCATGACTGTGCTGACCTTGTTTATTCGGCCGATGCGCGACAAAATGTCCCACGTAAACGAAATCAAACGATTGCAAACTGAGACTGTTACTCTTTTCACAACAGACGAACATGAAGTGAGAAAGCCCGGAAAGTGTATTTACTTTCCAATTCGTCTTCCTCACGGATTCGGTATCAAATTCATTCCAAAACAATGAGAATAATTCAACACTATTTCTGGCAAACCTGAGTACTGAGCAGATAACGATCAGTCACCAATGACGAACGAAACTAAGGCATCCAGTGAACCACATATAATCTACCTGCGTTTACAAACCTTGAAAAGTGTTGTGTTAAATGGTTTGTAAATCGCTGGAAATAAATCCCTGGAGATACAACATCATCATCAGCGGTTTCGTGAGGATTATCGGGTAACAGGTATGGAATGCAACTACATTTAAGGCAATTAGTAATCTCTAACCGGTCAAACATGACATCGTATTGATTCACTGCCCAGGACGAATTATGAACAGCGTGTTCAGAAACATTAAGCCTTTTATTGTACTTTGTGATTAAAATACACATCAGTGGTTCAAGTATATGAATAACTACTTACAAAATCACCTGATGAGTGGCAATAGCCGTGAAATCTGGCACATCGTATCACACTATCTCTAGCACTAACCAAACGAGTGACAACGAACTGTATGTACCCGGGTATAAATTGTGCAGAGTAAATTCTTTTTTTACATTCGAAAAGTTGACAATATGATTGGGTTCGATAGTTCACCAACGGAATAACAGAGTTCTAGCGGAAGTCCATCACTGGCTGATAGTTTTCTAAATACTGATAACAAATTCAGATCAGTATCACACAGATTAGCTCATCTGTGAGCTGCGATCACAGTGCCATGGACTGTGAGTCATGCAAAATGGAACGTGTTGCGCGTGTACCAGGTCCTTCATTTTGTATCAAACGCGATTCCAAGGACATCCCAGATCGAAGCTGTCAACGTCAGACTCCTGATCCATCATCATCTTTGCACATGGAATACCAAATTGAGCACTTTGATAAGCAGCTGGTGCCGGTCCCAATGAAGAAATCTTGAATAAAGGAAAGGCATTTCATAGAACTGGTGTACTGATTTTTGTGCAATATTGTTTTTTGTTTGAGAGACACGGTTGTGATTTCTGTGTCACAATGATCAGTTGAATTACCGTGCAACAGCCCTGTATAAGAGCGCAACACAATCCGATTCAGAGTATATGCGTGTTTGTTCAATTGGTGAAATCTGAGATCCGAGTGTCAGTTTCAGTGCACACTGGCGTTCATTTGTGAAATCAGATTCACAGCGCATGATTCGATTCGTTAGAGAACGATAACTACTTTGTACTCAGCCCTATTCGACATCTGGCTGACAATAGTGGAGTTTAGTAGCGTCCCGGATGATTGTTATTACTTGTAAGTGGAACAGGGAGAGCGTAAACCCGTTTCATCTTCATCATCGTCAACGCTTTATTGTTTGGGATTCAGGATCAGCAGTCTTGCAGTTCATATCAGGACATGTCCACAATTCTTGGATTTAGGTTTATTGAGCACTTCTTTAGACTTCCACAAGCTCCAGACACTGCATACGGTCCTAATGTGGTATGATTGTGGAGAAAACTGTTTGGGGAGTTTTTTCGATTCTGATCGCACTAAGGTATTTTGTATGCTGTCCCGCACATAGTATTGCGTCATCAGTGCGCAATTGAACCCGCAAACAGACCATACATACACTTTTTCTGTCCGGTGTAGTGACAAACAGAAAAACTCAATGGGTTCCGTCAAACTGAACACATCAAATCACAATTTTTTTGCTGAGGATGTTGTGCATCAGCTGTGAGACTAAAGGTCTTTCGAACTCCCAATCTGATGGTGTTCGGTTCGAGTCAAGTCGAGTCGAGTTCCAAGAATGATGAAACAGGTGATCATTGGTGTTAATCGGGCATTAAATAGGAACTTCATGGTATATTATTATACAGTATAGTTGCATTCAAATTTCTTTGTTTCTTTTGTGCTTGGTCAACATCGATTAAAAATCAAACTGCATAACAAATCCTTGCGAAATTCTTACCGTACATGGGAGAATGAAGCAGTTTATTTCATCGGTGATAAAACGCGGTAAATCCCTTTTTTATCCCTATTTAGTTGTTCTAGTCAGAAATGATCTTGAAATAAAGATTCGTGTGTTACTTGGTGCAGAGAACCCCTTAGTATTCATTGCTTTCCAAGAATCACGCTTGAGGCCAATACGAGACATGATGAAAAATCGATTTTGACAAGAAAAGTACAGAACACTGAATCGGTTAAGTGATTTTCTTGTGTTCTGTTAAATCGACGACTTCACGTATTGTTTGACAAAGATGGCTCGTCTGTTTTTCGTGAGAGATTATTAACTTTAATAGCGCAAAACAACAACCGTAGTCGAGTTTGAACCCGAGTACGAATGTGTGCCTAATCAATGTGGTACTCCTTCGATAGTTTCCGTTACTCACCTGGTGATCACCTGAACAAACGCTGATTCGCTGCTTTTCTTTGTCCAAATTATGCCAATAGTGAGGAATGTGTTTTTTTACACATTTTTCATTCTATATCAATAAATTTGCAAACATACCCGGTTGTTAAAACGTTTGCAGTCAGAGTGTGCATGGAACACATGAAACTTTCTACCAACTCACGTGGTCTGTGCCCCAATATTAGTTTCTTTCAAGCGTCAGCTTGATGATGCTCTCTCTCTGGCCAACATTATGTTTCAACACCCAACTACATAATATATTCTCCTGTGCTCGTCAAAATATTACCTTACAACTTTACTTTCATGGACTAACTGTGATCTTGTGAATCGTGATCCGAACCAAAGTGTGATCCAGACTGAATTCTTCAATTTGCTGACAACTCGCTGATCTCTCCCCCTCTTTGCGTTGATTTTGTTAACAGCAACGTACTAGAAAGCAGGGTGAACTGAGAAGCACACAGTGTGAGCATGTACGAGGCGATTTGTCAAATGAGCACAATTCTACTCTACGCATTGATCAACGATCCACTTCACAAAGGGGAAATAATCGTTTAGTTTGTGTGTGTGTGTGTGCACGCACGCGCGCGCGCGCGCGTTTGAAATGCAATCGCTTGGGCAGCCAAGATACGGGTTTGGGTAAGATATAGTCAAAAATTACACACCCTGTTCCCACACGCACATCCAATTGATTTGCATCATTTTCCTTCTCAGCGGTTTCAGACGATTACAACTGCTGTATCAGTTGCCTAAATCAAATGAGAATTGATGGGTTTCGGATGGAGGCTGAAGTGAACAATGTCACTCGGTGAGCATCGTGAACACTCATTGTTCCAGATGGAAATGCACGTTATTGATATTAATTTCAGTAGGATTTAAGTCAAGTGAAGTCAAGTCAAAAATCGCTTTATTCCTCCTAATGGATGTATGGAGAATTCTCAGCTTCTTGCACTCCAGGAACATTTATTGTCGCATACAGTCAGAAAAACGTGGGGAAAAAAAGAGCATCGTCAATTCAAAGGAATGTGGAGTAAACAGTTTGAAACTGATTATCAATTGCGCAGGCAGATCCAAAAAGTCTTTTGAGGCAGAAATCTCGAAACATAGTGGATGACGGACAAACGATAGGCAGTGGTACGAGCATACACCAGTTTATAACGACATCTTGTTACAGAAGTGGATATGCATTGTTTAAGTTATGTGTGTAATGGGTGAGTGGGGTCTGACAGAATATTGTTACCGAAGTTATCGCAAGAGGTAAAAGGTTTTTTGGCGTTGAAGTGAAGCAAATGCAAATAAGGAATATCGCTAGGGCGAGAAATAATTTTACTAGACCGGCAAATAATTATGAATTTCCATGAGCTAGAGGAGAGACGGTGGGACGGGCGGGACGGCGGACGGCGGGGGGGGGAGCAGAGCCGGTGATTGTGTTGATTGTTCACAAATACAGTTGCACTGGATGCAGATCAGTTTCCGTTAACTAGAGCGTTTTATTTCCCCTCCCGGCCAGAAATGCATTCATTTTGGTTGATTTCTTAATTCCCTAAATGCTCAGATTCAGAAAGACAGCTTCCTACTCCCCCAAACCGTTTCCACAGAAGGGATTTAAAACAGTCGTCAATTGTTGGGAGAGCAGAGCGTAAATTGTCGTGTTGCACTATTTGCCTATTCGAAGGAAACAAAATCCTACTCCCAGTAGAATTTAATTGATACGTTTAAACTTTTTTATGGTAAAAACAATAAACTGATGCAACAATATTTGAAAAATATTTCCGAAAATTGTTTTTCTTGTTTTTTTTAAAAAAAAAAAAATTATGTTTTTATAGTAAACACGAATATTTTGATGGGCGGTTAAGATGAATGGATCATTCACCGCCGGAGATCGTCCTGATTTTCTACTTCTGTTCAACAGTCAATCTAATTACACGGTAGCACCTCAGCGTGGGTGACTGGTACAGTGGGGATTTTTATCCCGTCAACCAATCTCGTCAAGTAAATTACTATCTTCAGTATTCATTAGATGCTTTTGATGAAACAGACCAGGATTGCAAGCTTTGAGAAGGGGGGGGATAAGAACGGTGAACGAGTAGATCGGATTTGTTGGATTGTGCAACAAATTTCCCGTGAAAAATTAATCAAACCTAATCAACTGTGCCAGTCCATGCACTTAAAAACGCTTTGTGGCGTAATAATACAACCAGACCTATAACAGAAGTTGGTTATCTGAGTGAATTTCAGAGAACGAATAAGTGAACCAGATTGCTGTAAATGACAAAAAGCTTCGGTAAGAACACTTTCGTGCCCAGCGTTCATCACTCATCAGTTAATTCTGTCCTATCTTTTCCAAGGAAAGGATCGTGTGCACCGGTCTGATCAACGATTATTTGCACTTTGCCTCAGTGTTTTTGAAAAAGATGATATCCACATGGGCCGTTTCACGCAAACTAACTGGGCTGCATACCGGTGAGTATGAACACTCGGATGTATTTTGTCATTTGTGATATTCTAATGCCAAAGAGGAACACAGCAAGACAAACGGACGGGAATTCAACAGACAGATAAAGTCTACCAGATATCAGGTGGAACATTTGGCATTTGACAAAAACTACTTGATGAAACTGAACTCTTTTACACCTGAATTGATGCACATTATCAAAGAGCCACCACTCGTTGAACCGAAAATGAGTTTTCTATTGCATAATTCACATCGGAAGTTCAGGTATAAGAATGACCAGACTGAAGACTGCCGGCTGCGCATACCTGACGAATAACAAGGACCGCGAAACCGGTCGTGTGCTTCTGGGGAGTTTTCTTCAGTCATTCATATACTACTACTCATTATAAATATACGTGTTTCTTCCATGGAGAATACAACCCCGATTTGGTCAGCGTCTCGTCAGGGGTATACTGCATCACTGGGTTTCATTAGTCCGTGATCAAAGTGAAACCATTACACACATAACTTAAACAATGCATATCCACTTCTGTAACAAGATGTCGTTATAAACTGGTGTATGCTCGTACCACTGCCTATCGTTTGTCCGTCATCCACTATGTTTCGAGATTTCTGCCTCAAAAGACTTTTTGGATCTGCCTGCGCAATTGATAATCAGTTTCAAACTGTTTACTCCACATTCCTTTGAATTGACGATGCTCTTTT
>UZAN01045150.1:20588-33581 GCA_900618425.1 Echinostoma caproni
TCGAAAAATGTGGGAAAACTGTTCACTAGTTTATATACCGTATATATATATATACATATATATATATATATATATATATATATATATATATATATATATATATGCACACGTGTTGATCAAACTCTTGTAACATGAATCTCAGTTCGGAAACACATTTCCAATTCCAATATCATAGTTGTGTATTGATTGCTATCAGTGAAGTATGTTTATTTCTAACTTTATCTCCTACTGAAATGTTCGTAGTTCTCTTCTATCATCGTGTGAGTTAGCGCCACCTTGAATGTCTGCGTAAAGTTGTAGTAGTTCAAAGATAAGAATCAGAACTGGAAAATATTTTGTTCAATCCTCATGGAAATCCTTTCTTTCCAACGAATGATTCCTGTGTCATTAGAGTGATTATTAAGCTGAGAAAGCTTATTCGAGATCGCTTATCTCTTTTCATTAAATGTGCGGTAAACAAGCCAATTTATGAACGTATTGTAGTTCAAATAAATTGATAAATTATTTGGCTACAAATATTCAAGCATTATGCAGAAACATAAGTTGACCTTGAGTGTGCTACTCGTGGAATAAGCGTCTGGTACTGGTACTGTAGCGCTGCCCAAAACGAATAAAACATCCAAGAGCTTTTGGCACAAAGTAGAAGCCCAAAGATAACTTAATCGAGAGGCTCACAAACCCGATGACTAAATCCCTGGCTTGCACAAGTGCTTCAATGTGAACATAGATGCAATTTATTGCATAATAAACGAAATGTCTCTGTTAAGACATAAACCAAGAGGGAGAAAACCGATCATATCGAAGAAAGTCGATGGTTGAATTTGATCGCAGTTGAGAAAAGTTGAACACAGCCAATATGGAGAATAGTAGGTCCTAATCAATCCTTTTTCCTCACGCTACCGTTTGGAAAATAATAGCTCCCTCTATTTGTTATGCAGTTGGTATGCCGCCGTTAGTGAATGCCCCACAAAGAAAAACACGTACTGATTTGATCAACAAATTCAAATCACGTCTCTTATCCGGTTGGCACTCAAGATTATCTCACTGGCGGTCAACGCGTAATTTGAGAAGGCGAAAAAAGTTTATCTGAAGACCTCGTTTTTCAATGAATTTTGTTTTACCTGTCCGAAGAAGTAAATATCCATCCAGCCCAATGAATTGGAAGGGAGTTCAATAATGAAAAATCAGCTGCGTAGTAACATCTCGCCGGTTGTCTTTTAGCATATTCAACAACAAAAACAACAATATTTAATCAATTGCAAATAATTAGCAAATGTGCCGATAAAGATTTTCACATACATGCGTTCTTGGAACAGAGAGACAATGTGTATCCATGTGTATTTGTGCTGAGATTGCGTCATTCCAGCTCCCATATGTTCCAGTTGCGATTGGGCTATTTCTGTGCGATATAAATCATGGCTAAAGTGAACAACATGCGTTCCGCCAGCCTTCTTGTGAGGTCAAATCAACAGTCTGTATGATCTCTTTCTCTCGCTTAGTTATTCATCCTACCCATAATTGCTGTTGATGCTACCTGGTGTGTGGTTGTGCATATATACATATATACTGTGTAGCTGCTAGAGGTAACTGAATGTGAATGGATTAGAGTAACCAGTTGATAGTACGCAATGTAATTTGCTAAACTGTGAGTGTCAGTTACGCCAGAGTCCGAATATCACGTTAGAAGAGTAATGATTTACTGTGAATGAGCTTATCGCGCAACATTTTCTTACCCATTGCAGTCATCTCGGAGTATTTTAACATGCTCCGAACATACAAGATTGAAAATTTCTCTGTTTGGTAAAGTTTTTGCAATCATTAGCCGTACATTTTCATGTACCGGTTTTGGTTGCTGCCTCATGGGAGTCCACTTGGATAAATGGGTGGAATGAAGATAGGAACGTTGATAGCAGATTCAAACAGGAAATTAAGAATTCACATAGACTGGGGTTGCATCACTATTGATTAGATGCACAAATGCTACTGTTTACGATATCCGGCCAGTGTATCAAACCATCGGCCACCACCATCTCAGGGTCCCTATTCAATAAACCTAATGGGACCAGTATAACCCCGTGTTCTGGTTAGGGTTTGCACACCTTCATGCCAAGTTTTAAATTTGACCGCCTTTGATCTTTCGCCGTTCGGTAGTTGCCTCGGCAAACATCGCATGCCGTGGTAACCTCTTTGTGGCATCCGCAACCCATGTCCAAACCACCGGCATCTATGGAGGTCCATCACTTGCTCCAGTGGACGACCGCGATTAACTGAAACTCTCCGTCTAGCCTCGAAGTTGCTTATCCGTTTTCCCAACGACAGTCGTGCAATGCGACATAGACAGCGGCGTTCGAACACCGACAATCTATTTCCCCCTTGTTCTCATAATGATCAAGTTTCTTCACCGTAAAGAACGATTGACCTAACTGATGCAGCATATGCTTGATCTTTTACAGACGGTCGGATGTTGCGACGACGCTAGAGTCATCTCGAGTCTTAAGTTGCTCTCGACGACTGAAAAATCTTCGTTGATGAACCGCCTAACTGAAAGAAAGGAAATGCAAAGCTTCCTCAGTGTTTTGTCCAGTTAGTTTGTTACGCGCTTCGATTTTGTCAAAGTGTCTAATAATTTGGGTTTAAACCGAGTTATATTACTATACCACGTTCTCACACGTCTGAATTCAGACTGTATGTCAAACAAATCATGGTATTACAATCGTTATGAAAAAGAACGACGTTCCATGAACTGCAACATTGTGCAGACCAAGGCAGGTGAATTTTCTTGAGGAATCCACAACCAGAGCCTTCTGCTAGCCAAAACCTAACCCGAAAGGCAGCGGGGCGGTGTGTCAAAACCGTAGTCCATTGGGAGCCGGAGTTTAGTTCATTCGATCATACGCCCTTCGGACGGGGTCAAACGTCCAAAGTGCCCAATCGAGCCGGTGACCAGTGCCACAACCGAGATGTGTGGTTCGTACGCCTCATCTTGATCACAGAACATCCTGCGTCCTACTCCACCAGTCTGTTCATACTGTCGGTCATGACCAATTATATGACACGTGTGCATTGGTTTTGCGCCCCAGTGAAACTCGGTATGGGATAATGATGAAAACGCATCTAATTACAACACGGAATGTCAAGTGCATTTGCTCATTGCAATAATTATCCCCTGAAATTGCCCAGGGCGAAAGAAAACATCGGTATTATCGTTGCAAAAACAAACCTCAAAACAACGAGTAAACGCCAAAGTGAATCCCGGTATGACCATGTGACCTCAGTTGTAATCAGCTGGTTTGGTGGTATAACTGCAAATCTTTTCACTTTTGCTTCCCATAACTGGCGTACGAACTTGACTCAGTTGGTGCTGATTTCGTCACATGACACCCACTATTCAATGAGGTGATGTTATTGTTCGGCTTGATTTATGTACGTATGGCTTATCATTCGGATTGGAAGCCGGACACGAATTGCACTGCTATCGTTGATGCAACTATTCCAAACTGTTTATCAAAGAAGGAGGTGATTCAATCCCAAAATTTTCTGTTGGTCAATATATCGAATCCACAGACTATTCTCCCTTTATCTACCGCCCAGCACTGGCCGCCGGTCGACCACTACCCCGTAACCAGAAACACTCACACACAAACTGTGGAGATTAGAACCGTCGAAAGGTTAAAAGTAATATAAAATTTAACAAAAGGGGCTCAGAGAGAACACAAACTGTGATCAATAGTACCGATACTCAAATCCAAGCTACCACCATCACCAGTTGCAGATAGGAACTCGATACAATAGAGCATTTCTGGTTGCTTAGTAACCCTATTTGAGACGGATGACCTCAAAATTTGAACATCAAATAGTGTGGAATCGAAAGAAAGTTGTTTTTTGAAATTTTTTGTTGTCGTTCAAAACGAGGCGGACTGTCACATTCTGAATGATGAATTGAGTTCGGTCAATTATCGAATGGGTCAGATGCGGGCGTTCACGAATGACTGTAATAAATAAGCACACTGCTAGTAGTTAATTGACCCACTTCGTTCCTCGTTGTGCGTACTTTTACTGAGAAAATAAGGCATAGAAACATCGAAGCTTTCTTTTCTCATGATAAAATCGTCCTTAAAACTGAGTGCTTCGGGTCCCAAAATGTTCTAGGAATAGACAGAGCTCACTAGGGGGGGGGGGTTGGTTCTAAATTGTGGTGAAATTGAGCAAATGAGTTCAAAGATAAATTACAGGTCAAAGGTGTTCTTTGTCATCTGTTAGTTGTTCCTTAAATGAGCCATTCCGTGATTGACCGCTCTGGCCGAGCAACAAAATCATTGCGCACAACAGAGACGCTAAAAGTCCATAATTAGAAAAAAATACCTGTACTCTATCGAGCTTGTGTTCGACTTTTTTTCATTTTACTTTCTTTTGTTTAATGTACAAAGATAAAATTTTCAGGAAGTGGGAAGCGGCCAATCAAAGGGCACACACAATGAGGAATTCAGTCGGTGCTAGTTGGATTCGAACACAGATTGGCTGGGTTGATAATTTGGTGACGCCAGCACCGACCCCGGATAGACTTTCAATCATGTGGGACGATTGGTGGTGATTTACCGGACAGTGTCAGGTTTTCACTTGAACAATTCCATCAAACGCATTTTTGACGTGTGCATATTCAACTAATCATTGAATAAAGTTATTACTATGATCAACAATATACTGTGATAATATTATTACGATTGATTAAGTTTCATCAAGAGACTCGATTGCAGACTAACAATGATCACAGCTGTTCGTTCACTGACCACTGAGATTATTCTGCGTTTTCCCACGCTATTTTATTCCTTCTATATATTGACATATTTGTGATAAATAAGCATGAATACGAATCACTGAAAAGCGAGCTTATTCGCTCACTGTTTTCGAACTAAACAACAAAGTACGAATCAGTTGGAAAAATATTTTGTAGATGGACAAATCACATGTGAACAATCTAGTCGTGAATACTGACATTTTTGTAGCATATCTGGCTTCAGTTCCCTCTTTTACGGCCTCCACGAGATGCGGTTATACGCAATCCCGTATGTGGTTGCTATGACAACATGAAATAACCATTAATGTGCACGAGTGATGTTAGAGTTGGGCTAATCTCCCACAGATTTAAATCACGGACGGACGAGGACTAGAACAGCGTACGTGGCCGATTGCAACCGTTTATACGATCCACATTGTTCCACCTCGTGGCGCGCAGAATATTGTGTGTGTGTGTGTGTGTGTGACTAAGAGTGGTGACTTAGACTGGGACTCAGCTCAATTTGTATGTCGTCGGTCCACTGAATCGGATGTGCATTGGCTCAATCGTTAGTTTTGTTACCCTTAGCTGTACTCTATAGGCTGGAACACAATTTGGATCCGTGTAATCTCATCCACTAGACAATCGTTCTCTTCTTAAGAAAATATGCGCACAATCTAATCAGTTCGAAAGTTATTAACTAAAAGTCGTGTTTTATTTTATTATAGATGACTTGTGCAGACAACTGTGGATACATTTCAGCCAAATATATGGTCACCGTTACAATGGGATAAAAAATGGATTCAAAATTCGTATAAAACAATGATAAAACTTAAATAGGCGTTCATCTTTGTAGATTTAAGATTCGTTCGTTACGGAGCCTCTCCCTGTCAGTGAAAATAAGAGCCAGATAGGGAACTGTTCAGTTGCGATAAATGTTTATGCGTGAGGGTAAGCAACGAAAATCGGATCGGGTTGAAGCGCGTGGGAACGGGAAGCAGATAAATCGGGGATGAGCGGATGACTGGGGTCATTGAGTATCTCATGAGCGAAATTCTCACATAAAGTGATAGGCAAATTACACATTTTTGTGATCAAGGTGTTTAAAAGAATAAGAGAAACACGGCTGATAATCACCAGACCTCGATGTAGAGTAATGAAATCCTTTTTAAGTAGTCCAAGGAAAATAACGGGCGAAGAATAAAGTATGACTGGAAAAATGCATTGATAAACAAAGGAACATACAGTTTCATGTCTGACGCAAAATTGGCGAGGCTTGCTTACTTGAAAAGATAAGCAATGTAGTCTACCAACACCAGCAAGCACATGAGAGGACGACCGTAGATTGCTTTCTATGGGGACTCCTAAGTATTTGGTAGTGTATGTTCTGATGACGGGTACGTAGTTGATGACTGAGGGTTCCGAGGGATCGGGAAAGATTAAAAATGCATTCAAACGATTTAGAAGTGTTCAACCGGAGACCGGATTGATTCGAGAATGACTGTGTTTGTAGTAGACTGTCGGAAAATGATTCCCTCTCCGATTGGTTTGAAACAGGTCGACATAATACAACATCATTTGTATACTTAAAGGTCTTGGCTGGCGGTGTTGAGGGTAAGTCACTGATGAAAGTTGAAAATAAGAAGGGAGAGAGCACAGCACCCTGAAGGACTCCAGAATTATTCACTAACGCTTTTGAAATAGTACCATTTGCTTTGGTTCTTTGAATCCTTCTTGTGAAATAATCTTTTAACCATGATAATAAGTTGGTGGGGCAACCGAATGACTGTAACTTTTGCAGACGAAAAGATCGTGGAACGGAATCAAAAGCCGAGGAATAGTCAAGGAAAACTCAACGAACAGACTTGAGAATCATTTAGAGATTTGCGGATAAAGTGAATCCCTGAAGAGACGGTATCTAAGGTGCATCCATTTGGCCTGTGAACAAACTGGAGGGGGTCTGCAAGCGGGTGAGGAGAATATCGTGCTCTGCAAGCTTAAGTCCAGAGGAAGTGATGGCGATAGGACGAAAGTGTTTGGATAAAACGCTAGAGGAAAAGGGTTTTGGAATAGGAACATAAGTGAACGGTCTCCAGGAATCCGAATTCGAACATGTGTAAATGGATTGATTATAAAGGACATAAACTTCTCTGTGACGGAGTTGACGCCATATTTGAGCAATGACGAAGAGAGACTATCGGGGCCAACTGCGTTCGTGATTTTCGTAGTTTTGAGAAGATGATAGACCTGCTCATGGGTGACTGGGTCTATGGTAGATGAGTGATTATTCAAGAGAAAAAAGGAAGGCAGCATTGAGACTGACCACGTCAACAGTTTGTTTGGTTTGTTGTCCGTTTCTTCTGTCCGCAAAACAATCTGATCCCCAATGGTTCACAGCAGAACTAAAGTAGGCACGCCATCATCGATAAGACTCAATACTAGCTATTTTCCCATCTCCTAGATAAAGATTTTATTCTTTTGACAAAGTTCCAAAATGTAGTTATCAAAATGCATCCAACTTACTTTGAAACACATTAATGCATCTGACGAATCTGTCCTTTTCGTAGTATTCTAAAACTTCTCTGTCTTTGCTCAGGGAAACTTAGAATACCGCGATCTGCACACATTCGCCAGATGAAGCTACTTTCAACCGTTCCGTGGTTAGTATGATCCTAAATCGTTACACACTTATCACTGTTGTAGCCAACCAATAAACATGGTACACGTTCACCTGTTTAATCAGTTTCACATTTCCCTCTTTTTAATCTCAATTCAAAATTTCTCTAGTAATAGCGCACTGCATACAGTTGAAAATTGATCTTAATTTTGGGCATAAAATTGCTATCGAAGTGATTCCATTGGACTAGAGAAATATGTGTCCGGGTGACACGAAACGGAGAAGGAGTAGCTGAAAGGTTTGAACATTTACAGATGGCTTCAAATTGATTATTCACAAAACCTATTACCGTATGCTCAAACCTTTGAAGAACATACGTTTAGACGCTACACTGGTTTCCATGGTGTTGGAAATAGAGTAATTTGGTTCATCCTAAAAAAAATTCAGCTACTTCGCTCTGTACCATCTATTTGTTGCTATTTGAACTAACCAGTTTGGTCGTTTGCCAAAATAATCGTTTTTTTTACCACATTCCCTATCACATCGGTTTGAACGACGTTTACGATGTTGTCTTACTGGGAAATGGCGCATTTGATTTAACAATTTTTTTTTCTATTGATCCTGGAATCAATTTCAAGCATCGAATTATCCGCATTTGTTTCCAAGCTCCAGAAAACTCGTGAACGTTGTGGTAAATCGGTGTGTGTGTGTTTATGGATCCTAATTTAACAAACGCCATTTATTTGATTTCAGTAATCTTTTTCAGTATAAATCCCGAGTTAATTATCATCATGATGTGAGAAAAAACTAAATGGGTAAACACGTGACTTTGCAAGAGGTAGAGAATTATGGTAAATAAATGATTTTGAAAACACCTAAACCCAAACAAATACCTCTGAAAACTAAGGAAACTAACCGAGGTGAATTGAATTTTGTTGCTCTGGGGGTGGGTGGGGCGGGGGGATACAAATTCGTCCGACGACAAGCGTTAGTTGTTGTTCATTTGTATGCTCATATCGATCCACATGTCAGTATCTGAGACTGGTTGTCCCTACCTTTATTCGAAGTATGATTTCGCACACTGGTTTTTTTTTAGTTCGTACACCTCATACATTTGTCCACCACTTTTTCAGACGGACAGACTAGCCACCGAACAGATTCGGCTATTCAAGTTTTGTCGGTATCTTCTCTGCTGAATAGGAGACAATTGAATAGAGCTTGGGTTGTGATCCGGTAACTAACTGATACCCGGAAATGACAAAAATCGTTCCTTTTGTCTACAGTAAGACTGATGCGGCCTGCACGTCCATATGGTACCTGGCTCTTGAAAGCATTACCTATCGTTATTCAGATGAGAACTTTCAACTCTGTTTTTAAAGGTTTTCACGTAATACCACTGAACGAGTTTGTATTTTCTGGGAGGTCATTGTGTCGGTTAAACTTTGAGTAAGTGTCTACTTGTGATTTGGCAAATCTCTTTTGAAACTGCTGCATATCATCTCGTGTCTGTCGAATTTCTCGTGACCTTTACTAAATCGTCATGATCAGCAATCCGCGGCGGGTGATTTCGAGGGTTTGCATCTTGTGGTGTTTAGAATAAATTTCATTCTTCTTTTACAATTTTGACAGCAATCAAGTTGTGAATAGATCTACTAACTATTCATTTTGAATAAAAAAAAGAATGAGATATTCGGGATATAACAGTTCACATTAACATTGCACTCTGTCAGCATCAACCACGAAAAACTATTTGATGACAGACAACGCGGTGAAACGTTTTCAGATAAATTCAAACGAATACGGTCCACAGTAGTAGTATTGGTAGTAGTATTGGTAGTAGTAGTAGTAGTAGTAGTGGTTGCTGTTGTTGTTGTTGTTTTTGTTACTGTTGTTGTTGTTGTAGAATCTGTAACCACTGAGTCGTCAGATTTATGTCATCTGCCGATGTGATCACGCACGTATATTGGTACCTTATTCTCCTGGTTGACTGGATAATCGATTGACTGACTGATATTTGACTCGGTTGCGCAATCGTTGCGGAATGTGTGTGTGAGTTTTACATTTTTTTTTTGATGGACTTGCTGCAGCCGGACCTAACGACTAGGGATGCGATTAGGAGTGGTCACGGAGCATGATTCAGGGCGCATGACAACCTCGGGTCAATACGGTTATTGGGAGTACTAATTTCTCACTCCAACAGAGTGAATTACAGAGACAGTGAAACGGATGAATAGTCATGATCAGTGGTTTATTGTTTGCTGACTGTTGACTTTTGATGGGAATAAGTTCAGTACATCAAAACCATTGCAGCCCTGGTAGAATCGCATCCTAAAAGTCTTTGATTAAATCAATTTACCAAATAAATGATTCAATTTCCAGGGATTAAATGGCTGTTCTGCTGCGAATTTTGTTTCATAGCATACAAAGAGTTGTATGTAAGAGCTTTTTCCAGAATCTCAATCGATTTGTTCAAAAATCTGATTGTATAATTACAGTTAACAAAGCAAATTTATATAAAATCTTTTAAAATTATATCATATTTACAAATTGAAACTCTTGCTCCATTGTTACGTAGTCAAAGAAAAGCGTTCAATTCCCGAGTCATGCTTTATCCACCAATGTAAATATGTTACTAATTTTGTGACAGATAATGTTGACAGATGCGCACTACTAATGAGGGCGGTGATATCGTTCCTGGTTGTGATGGTCCGAAATCACTGCACACTCGAATCACTCGACCGGTCGGTTTGAAATTTCAACCCCCCCCCCTCCACCGTGAACACGAATTGTGTTTGAACTCTATTCCAGGTGAAAAAAATCAATCTATTCAAATTGTTAATTGCTAGATTGAAATCTCATGTTAAAATTGTGAAAAGTTCAGTAGTCTCACGCATGGATACTTTTCGTACAGTGCACTATATCTACCAGTTAAAAGATCACACTGATAGTACTGACCTTGACATATTCGCGTCAAAATCGAATCTTGTGGGTGGCGTCCACGCGCGGTTTCGAATCCCAATAGGGTCACTGTACTTATCACAATTTTAATATAAGATATTTATTTGTCAGGGCAAAGATTTAGCTAATTTGTTCCCATTCCTTTTTAAACCTTATGTTCATCGGTTTTCACGGGGATCGAGTCCACGTCAGAGACAAATTATGTCAGTGAAAGAGAAATTCCGAAAACCGGAAATCAGCGGATTCTATTTCGATACAGTCTGGGAAGCCTTAATAAAATTCGACGAATTGCTGCCTAATAAGACAGCAAACTTACCGGGTTCATTTGGAATGTTTCCAATTACGCAATAGTAAGTAATATTGTTCGTTGAAGTGCTTAGCGAGCTTTGTTCGCAGACCTCAACCCTTATCGATGACATAATCACTATTCTCGTCTTAATAAGTATAAAATTTGTAACCGGTTGGGATTATCATGTTATCCGAATGCACCGCTATCAATGACATCAGTCATGTGAACCTGAATGTCTTTGGGACCAACTTAAACTTCCAATGGCTCGATGAAGATTTGGACCCCGCGCCCTATTTTACGTCGTTACCGAATGTCATCAAATTCAAATTTTTATTATGGGATATAACTTACAAAGACTTCGCTCTTACAAATCCCATAGTGTGTTTACACACTGGTTCGGATCGCGTTTCACAATATCACAGTTAGTCCATGAAAGTAAAGTAGTAAACTAATGTTTTCACGAGCACAGGAGAATATGTTATGTAGTTGGGTGTTCAAATGTAACGCTTGCCAGGGCATCATCAAGCTGACGCTTGAATGATACTAATGTTGGGGCACAGACAACGTGAGCTGGTAGAGAGTTCCATGTGCCGAACACTCTGACTGCAAACGAGTGACGTCTGCAGTCGAGACGACTCTTTTGGTGTGCCAACTTCAGCGGATGCCCTCTGAGATGAACGTTGTGCGATAAAAAACCAACAGAGATCTACAGGGGTGGTTGGGTTGTTGGGAAATCCGATACAGTAAGATCATATCGCCTCTGATTTGACGATATTGAGACGAGTATAGCCCCGAGAGCTGTAGGTTTTGGAATGTAGTCTTCTGATCACCTTGGTGGCTATTCTCTGCGGATGTTTAAGTGCCTTGCGATCTCGCTGCAACCAGGCTTGAATTGAGTACTCAGTATATGGACGAATATACGTGGCTAGCAGACGTGGAAACGAAGCCGACTCAAACGATCCAAAAACACGTTTGAGCAGTCCAACGTGTTTTACCGCAATGGATGATGCCCGGGAACAGTTTGTGGAGCAACTCAAATCTGCGCGGATGACTACTCCTAGATCGTTCTCGGATGCAGCATGAGGCAGAATTTCGTGTCCGAGAGTGTAGGAATAACGACCATTGTGACGTAGTGATAAAACTTTACATTTGGCAACGTTGAATTTCATATCATTGGAGACAGACCATCTGTGGGCTTCGTCAAGGGCGTTCTGGAGATCAAATGAATCTTCACGTTTTGTTATTGTTCTCCATATTTTGGCATCGTCTGCAAACAGCAGAGTTTGTGGTCCGAATACGTCTAGAAGATCATTAATGAAGACAAGGAAAAGACCTGGGCCCAGTACAGATCCCTGTGGGACCCCACGGTTGGCATCTATTGGATCAGAAAGTGAATCGGAAACACGAACTGACATGGTACGTAGGTGAAGAAACTCCTTGATCCAGCCAAGTACTGGTCCACGGACTCCATATTTATACAGCTTGCGTATCAGTATTTAATGATTTACTCTACCAAATGCTTTAGAGAAGTCCAGATAAATAACATCTATCCCTTTGCCTTGGTTTACAGCCTGAGTCCAATCGTCCCGAACCAAAATCAAGTTAGTTGCACATGAACGAGTTTTTCGAAACCCGTGCGGGGCTGGGAATAGTAAGTCATTTTTCTCCAGATGATCCATTACCGAATCTGCAACAATAGATTCTATGAATTTTGACAATGCTGGAAGGACAGTTAGGGGTCGTTAGTTGACTGGGTCACTACGGCATCCACCTTTGTAAATTGGTGAAATGACACCTTTTTTCCACACCTGAGGAAGCACGGTATCTTCAAACAGTTTTTGGAATAGCCCACTTAGAGAATCGGCTATGTGACTTTCCAGGGTGATAAGGGCTTGTGGATGAATGTTATCTAAGCCCGGTAATTAGTTCTTCTTCAAAGCCAGGAGCTTTGCCTTTATCCTTTCGGGAGAAAAGATTATGTTTGTCAGTAATGGGTAAGGAACATGTTCCAGAAAACGGGGAAGTACGAACCCAGTGTTACTAGGGGCATTGATCACTTAAGAGTACTGTAGCCTCAGCATTTCTGCAGCCTCCTTGGTTGCGGCTGAAACACATCCTGCTGAGTTTAGTATGGGAACGCCGTGTTTGACTTTTCGGGAAGCGTTTATATGCTTATATAGTAGCTTAGGGTTTGCGATAAACTTCCTCACCAGCATACCTTGATAACTGTGCTTGTCCTCCGGCACCAAATTCGTATAGTGATTTCGAAGGAGCCTGTAAGCTTCTCAAGTGCTGGGGCATGGACAGCGTTTGAACTCCCTCCAGTGAAAATCCCTTTGCATTATACATTTCGTA
>UZAN01045152.1:13433-26868 GCA_900618425.1 Echinostoma caproni
GAGAGGAAAAACAATCCTTTGTCAAGCCAAAAAAACTAGGTTTCCAACGCATCCGTGAAACATTTGATGGTTTTGGTTACTGGTAAATGCAAAAAAACCTTCGACTCTTTGTAGCCTCAAAGATAAAAATGCTTACACATCAAATCAAGGAAGGCTTGTATTCACTTTGATTTAAGAGTGCAACCGGGAAGTCATCAGCATATGCAAAGGACTTTTATATGTAATTTCCCAACGAGTATATCTTTCGTTTTTATCGTTTCGTTCGACTAAGCGCTGCATACAGTGCTGTCACATTGTGATAAACATCTTGATAGGCTGGATGGGGTTGGTATAACAGAATTCGAACCTAGTCTTGGAATAGGAACAACATTTGACGGGTAAGAGATTGTCTCAAGGGTTACCTAAAGATTATATCTTCGCATTTCGTATCCAAAGAGTAGCACTTGGACGGACTAAAGCATTTTTGACAGTTAGACTTGAATCGTCTCAACTTACGTGCCTGACAGGCCAGTTGAAACAATTTATCAGCACAAACGTACATTGAGATGCGCGCCTTTGATTGTTGTCTACGTCAACTGCTGACCATTTGATGATCTGTGGTGCTATGGTCCAAAGTAAATGGTTAAGAGTTCCAATGAGCAAGTAGAGCGCGGAATACTTTGAAAATGCATTTAGTCGTGTTTTTATAAGGATTGGTTCAGTCGTGAAGTGTTTAAACAAATCGTCAGAAAAGCGTACCATATCAGACAGATTATAACTGGCTTTATATAGTGTCACCTTATCGGTATATTGAGATATCTGGCCACTTTCGAGTATAGCGAATATATCTCAGTCGACTATTTTTCAGCTTTTTTCTCTCAAATGTTACCGCTCCGTATGTGTGAAGTGCTATGCGAAGCTAAAGTGGCTTACCCCTATGGTAGTTCATTCCATACTTCGTAGGTTTTGTTCTTAATAGTTACGAAGCACTTTATTACAATATCACAATCCAACGAGTGTGGCGTTTGGATGACATGGTTCTCAATTAACCACTACATTACTGGTTCGTTATTCGAAAAATCCATTTCCTCGTTGATCATTTTGTTTTCTGAACTGTGCCCAAGTGCACATAACGACACCCACGAAAGTTCTATTTACACTGTCATTGACATGGTTCAGTATTTAGCAGATCTATACAGTCTGTTTTACACCCGTTGCCACTATGAATCCGCAAATTCCTTTGCAAATCAGAATGAATCCTAGATAGTCGGTAATGCTGTCCCCGTGACACGGATGAGGGACGCGAATCTATTCCAATTATGGGACAGTCAATGTATATGCTATATGGATACCTTTAGGTACTCCCTCCTATGAAACTACTACGATCACGTGATCCTCGCCGGCCGCCGTCTACTTCCCAATCATTGATTTCCTGTTTCGACTACTTCTTTCATTTTCTGTGTTTGCTTTAGGAGTGTACTGTCATTTTCCCTAGAAAAGGTATGTATTTTCATTAACTCCTAATCATGCACAACCCCTGACACAGAATGCAGCTTCCTTCGGCTAATTTGTTTGTCAATGGTCTCCGATCCGGCAGTTACACTTGCGTGTGTGCTATTGCACAATCAATCTTATTTAAAAAACGATTCCGGTGTTGCTTTTTCTCTAATCTGTTTTCACCCTTTGTTTTGCTGTTTTATCAGTCTCTGTTTTTCATGCACAGTTGTGATGAACAATACGAGGGCTTACAGGTTCCTCATGATAATCTTGATAACCCAAGCCCTGGGACCTGAGTGATATTTTCAAACTACCCAACACGCCTGAACCGAAATCGGATTTCGATTTGCATAACATTGGTTATATAGTTTAGTTGATCAGATCGGGTATCTTTCGAACACCGGTGATCCGTTCGTCCAGTATATTCAACACTACAGTGCTAGCGATAGTCGCGTGCCCAGATTATTTCATGACTACTTGTAAACCTCTTCGCCTAATCTGGAATCCATTTATCCGTACCTCTTGTTATAGATCACGAAATCTGCAACAGATTTCGTGATGAGTGCAGTGCAAGAAGGTTGTTGTTTCCTTTGCATAGTGTCGTCCGTTTGGCTACAAATTTCATGCAGTATATAACATGCAATTTAGCTCCCACATTCGTTCATCTCTGCACGTGCTTCAGTTGATGCTAAAATGACCCAAACTAATGATTGTCGTGTTGCTGCTTGCAGTCACTTTCATGGGACTAATTTGAAGAAGAATGAGGTGAATGCTCTTGCGGCAGCAAATCAATAGTTCATGCATGTGAAAGAACACCAGCTGCGCCGTTACTTGTGTTGTGAGATGCCACTCACAATTGTGATTGAACGTGTGATGCGCGCATGAAGAGCGGGTTGATGAATTCTCACGGCATCTGGGAGTGGATTAAGGTATTTACTGTTGTAACTACAGATAAGGTGAAGAGACCGCCAAACTGTTTGACCACTAACCAAGAACCTTTCATGAAATCACGAACCAACTATTGCAGATTAAATGTTTCGTTCTGTATAGTCCAACTGCTTCCCTGCCCGTGTCAAGTCAAGTCAAGCTAGGCTTTATGCACTTGAAGGGGGGAATTTTCAGCGATTTTCACGAGAGTGCAATGGAAGTAAGGGAAAAAACGCAGGAGTGTGAAGAAAGTAAACAAAAACGACGGCGCACTGCGAGCAAGAAGACGATAATGATAATTTAAAAAATAAATTGATAAACTAACTCATGAAAAGTGCTGTAATAATAATAAAATAATAAAGTATAATATGATATAATAATAGTGCCTGGTTCACTAAAAAGCGTACAAGAAAAGGAAGGATATTGTTTCTGTATGTGGTGGTGGATGGGTTGAGTACGGGGGTTTAATGTGCATTTAAGAACTTTGTTGTACAATCAGTGATCTTCGTTGCTCAAAACTCTATCAGCCATTCTTTCACATGCGTCGATATGCTTGCACACAATAAAATCTACTAGGACATTTCTAGCTATACCACTGCATCGGGAAAGGAGTTTTATGGATATGGAAATTAATATGAAATCNAAATTGGGAGATTACGTGTGCAGAAGCAGAAAGCAAAAAAAGAAAGTTTACAAACCCTATTGTAAACGTTCTCCACATGACTAATCCGGGAGAGATTGTGGGATAGAACGACTTCGAGGTATTTAACAAAGGTAGCTTTGGGAATTCTGTGACTGTTAACGACGAGGTCAAGAAAGTCATTGAAAGTGGTTTAATAACGAGGGCCAGATTTGAAATTGAAAGGAACGTCAACACACTTGTAAATAATAAGCTTAAGCGATCGGGACAGGGACCACCTAAAGACGTCTTTCAGACTGCCTTGAAGTTGGTGGAAAGATACATCGTTATTAGAGGGGCACCCAGTTAACACATCTTCAGCATACTTACAAGCAATAAATTTGGTAGGTTCAGGTAGATTGTTTATGTACAGGGAAAAAAGAATGGAGACAAAATGCACCCTGAAAAATAAGTGAGTTAACGTAAGAAAAAACCGAAGTTGCATTAGGTAAATTGTTCCCTAAAAGAGAAGTATTCTACAAGAATGTTTTACACGTTGGATCCTAAGCCGCAGTTAGCAAGATGTTGAATGAGAATACGACGGTCAAGCGAACCAAAGATGTTCCCATAATCGAGCAAAATTAAGCGAACAGTTCCAGCACTCCTGTCTTAATCTGAGACCACAGAATGGACAACATGCGCGACGGTGTCAACAGTCGACAAAGGTTGTTTACAAGCAAACTGAAGAGGATCGAGAATATCACAGAGAGTAATCAAACGGTTCAGCAGCACGCCTTCAAAGAATTTCAACAGGGCTGAGGTACAGGTAATCGGTTAATACTCTTTTTGGGAATGGGTCTTATCCGGACAGCCCTCCAGCAATCCGGGATTGTTCCGGAGGACATGCACAAATTAAACAACACGGCAATGGGTTTCGCAAGGTGTTCGGCTCAGGTTTTCAATAAATGAGGGATAATGAGCCTGATCCACAGGCCTTGCTTGGCTTAAGTTGCTTCAAAAACTTGAGAACCTCAGTCAGATAAACGGAGTTGGTGTTTTCAGGGGAATTCAAAACGGACGGCAGAGAATTGGGACCAGAGGAGGCGGAAGATTGTCGATTTAGTTCTTGTACGTCAGGACAGGAGCTCTCAAGTGTACCACGGAGTTGCTTCAACGTCGACCACATCTCACGACAGCTCTGGTTCCCCCAAAATGGTCTCAATATACATCCGATTCAAGCGCTGAATCTCTGTCATGATGATCATCGATAGTCGTTTAACATAATAGTGCCTGCCATTCATATACGCCTTCTTATCACGGCGAAGACGTTTAGAAGAGGCGATAAAAATCTTTCAGCACGGATATATATGGCCGCGATGAGGCAACAAAAATCAAAACAGAACATAAGATAGCCGGTAAGATGTTCGCATCTGGAAGAGTTGTTTGAATTGGAAAAAACAGAAAAATTAGTCTTTCTTCCTTTAAATAATTGTCTTCGGCCCGGCATCGGCCTTGTAGATATATGACACTTGTAGTTAGGTGTTCAATTTGGTCTGTTTACTATCGCTGAATCTGATTCGCTTTGACACATCTTGAGCGTAATGTCAAGCCTTCCATTCTATTGTCCCTGTAGAAAGTTCATCCAGATCATTGTCATCGTGCAACACTTCGAGTCGCTCCAATTGACCTTAACTCTGTTCTGTTTCTCCTGACGTTTGCCACGGTTGTCTGGATTCATCGCTCAACGTGACTGTTGTTGAGTGCTTGCACACCTTGCTAGGTTATTTCTGGAGCGACTTGTATTCTATTCAGTGACCTGTCTGAATTCGGTTTGCACGAAGGTCGAAATCCTGTCAGTTGTAAAATTCTATTCCTAACAAGCCAGGCTCTCTGAAAATATTCACGGCTGCAACTGAACTGTGTGATTGGTTACAATGGGCACTTTGTTTTCACGCATCCCCGCCCCGGTTTCATAATTTTGTTAGCTCTATACATCCGAGGGAATTTGTTTCACACTGTGATGGTCATTCACACCGATTTACTCCCTTCCCCCCCTATGTGGCACAGTCCTGTCCGTCCTCCACTGTCTTTCCTATCGTCAGAAGTTTTTTCTGCCATCATGATAACCCGTTTGCAATGTGATTCCTGGTGCTCGCTATTCCCACGTGATTCGGGGTAACGATGTCGTAGAGCTTTTGTGCTTTGCGGCCATTTTTTTGTTTCCCCTGTAGTGCTTTTTTCTACCCCTTTCAACGTATAGTATTCAGTCTTGAGGCTTTACTGGTCACAAGGCGCTTGAAGTAAGAAATTCATCTGCTCATGTGCTAGTCATCAACGTTTTGGGAAGGTGACAGATAGAGTATACACACTGACATTCCTTGTGGAGACCAACCCTGATTTTGGGAAAGATAGATTATCTGAACCCACTGCATCCGTGTTTTCCATTGCCGTAAGGAAGTTACAGTTTCCGACTGTTGAGAGAGGAGATTTTGATTTTTAGCACAATTAATGAGTTTTAACCGTCAAAGTTTTCTTGTGGGAAACAACGGTTGCTTTTGTTGTCCAATTTCCTTTCCTGTCCAATTGCCGATCATTCAGGGATGAGTAATGTCACAAATTGTCAACGTTTCGTGTACTACTACGGATTTGCCGATTTAAAACATGATAATGATTCATGCAATCTGTAATTGAAAAAATCAAATATGAGTTGCAGAAACAACGCGAGGTCTTGGGGAATTCCAGATACTACATAGTCTGAAGGCGAATGAATGACGCCGACACTGGTCGACAGTTTCGGAGCTTTAATTTGAATAAAGGCTCCTGAGGTGAACTTTGCGCGACACCGTGAACAGCGTACGACATGCGTGATCAGAATTCTGTATTATTTGATACCGAAATCAAGTCTCCTTGAGTTAGGTGATACCTGATGGAATGCAACCCCAGTTATTCCAATCTTTCCTCTTATATCTCGAAATGCATTCCCTTGATCATCTCGATAGTCATTATTTGTGGGACGTTCTAAAATCCTACGATCGCTTTGCAGCCATGGATTCCACATTTATGTGGAGTCGAATAGCATAGGTTCAGGTTTACAAAAGCCTCGCTTTAGCAAATCAACATGTCAAACAGCTGCGGAAGACCCTTGGAGCAGTTTATAGAACAACTTAGATCGTCTTGAACGACGACTCCAAGATCCTTCTTTCATTCAAGGTACATGAAGGTTGGTAATATCCCGGGAAGTACGGAAAACGGGTTTTGTGGCGAAGAGATGAGACCGTACATTTCGATGCGTTGAATTCAATTTCGTTTTCCATCGACCATTGATGAGCAGTACTAATTGTTTTCTGGAGTGCCAATGAACCCCCTGGTTTTTGTCACTAATTTGTATATTTTCCATCGTCTGTCCGTTTGTGGCCCCAGAATATCCGTTAGATCGTTTACGAAAACTGGACGAGGTTAACCTGATTGCCCTAGGGATCATGAATGAGGATTTTAAATCCCACGCAATCTGGCTTTAGCCCTTGTAGACGCGATTGCTAGCAGTTCCTCAGATGGATCAAACGGACAATAGTGTATCTGCATCTTTGTTGTTTGAAGAAAAAAACTTTCGAAACACTTTTATTCCGTGATCCACAGCGAATCAAACTTACTAGCTCCCAATTGTTTCGGTTCATGCTTCAGTTGCCCAGGCTAGTCACTCGTGCAGGTTGTTCTCCCACGTCGTTTTCTCGTGTACATTAACAGTAATGAGTTAAACTGATTTTTGAACTAATCTCCCTTAACCACCTTGTTTATGGGAGTTTTTCTATTTGATGGTTCCTCTCAAATCACGTGGCGTACCAAAAAATGAGCTCCATATGCTTTATCACCTGAATTTGTTGGCTCAAGGACACCAATGTATCTTCGTTCCATCCTCATTTCCAATCCACTCAAAATAAACGGCTTGTGATCCGAGTTATATCTATCAGTCGATCGACCCAGCCCCATCTCACTCTAAACTTCTTGGCACTTGAGAAGCCCAGGTCACTGGCCCGCAGATCAGACTGTCCGTTTCTTGAATTCAAGCTTCAATTGAACCTCCAGTTCTATAGATTCATCAGGCACTGTTCGCCCATTTATTTTGAATTATCTACCCAACTGTGGTGAGCAGTAGGATGTGTGAGCATCCATGGTCACCAGAACCTACTGTTCGGATAGTGGTGGCACTGAATGGTCAATTCATAACTGTGAAGTGTTTTACTTTTGTCGGTCTCTGTCTGTCCGTCTTCTTGATCAGTTAGCCCTCCTTTCCATCCTTGCTACCTGCTTGTATCACTTAGTTGTTTACCTGCCTCCATAGATAACATCAACTCTGTTAACCGTCCTCCACCATGGAGTTATAATAAATGTTGATCCGTTTAACAAAAAATTGTTTTTTTCAAATCAGACACCGGTGTTGCTATTTTTCCATCGACAGTGTGCATATGTAAAACACCGAAACGGAAACAAGCTTGGTGCCAACAGAACAGTTTACAAAGAACAATAATGTTCTTTATGTTTCATTACCCTATAGGGGGGGGGCATATTTGTCACTCACAGGATGCTAATCATGGCAAATCCATCGATGGCGCCCTGATGTAAACTAATTTTTATATCCTGATATATTTCACCGTTGGACTACCCTTTTAACTTTACTTTCACTTACTTTACTTACTAGTGTTGATATGTAATGTACACAGCTGAGAGCGCCTGTAAAAGGTGCTAATAGAAACATCTTTTCTGGTCCCAACACTCTTCGTTCGTTTCATCAAATGCAATGGAGTGTCACTGTCGACTTGTTATTCCTATGAAATCGAGCTGTTTATCGATCTCTCAGATTTCTCATTCTTCTGAGTGTTCCAACTTTATAAAGATGAACTACTAAGGCATTGACAGTCCGTAGTGGCAATATGTTCGGGTGCCTTCCGACTCCAAAGTTCACTTTTTGCAAACATTAACCATGCATTTTCATGCGCCGGTTTTTGTTGCTGTATTTTGGATACCCATTTGGATGAAAGAGCAGAATGAAGATTGAAATGTTGAGAGCAAAGTCAGAGAAAAGCTAGGAAATTCATGCAAACTGAGGTTGAAAGAATAATGAGTAGATGCACAAGCGCCACTGTTTGCAGCACGCAGCCATATCACTCTGTGTCTCTAACCAACGGTTGCGATGATCCCGGTGTCCCCATCCAGGGAGCCTGGTTGGAGTTTGCATACCCTCATACCAGGTCTTAGTTGGACCGCCCTTGACCTTTTTCCAGTGTATGAATTGATAAAGCAATATGAAATAGCTTAACTCGCACTGAGACTGAATTTATGATAAGGGTAGCTTGTGGTGCGCTCCTAATCACTGTCGCACTCCCAAACCCACTGTCTGTGCACTCGGTTTCTCTGTGCCACGTCAGGTAAATTTGTTTTTTTTCTTTTACAGGAGACTAACGTCGCTCCGGGGTCTACTGTGACTCACACCTCGAATACTCCTTCGGATCGGAAGTCAGTCACGTTTGATCGTGCCACGTTCCGACCTTCGTCTGCTACTGTGGCATCCTCTCCTCTAAACGAGAATCCCACACAGTTGGATCCGTTCGCAGCTGTTGTCGTTCAGCGTACCGCGTCTTCTCGACACAAGTCCGCAACCAGTCGTGCTCGTCGACGTCCGCGATCCCAGTCACGATCTAGCTCAAGCACTACCTCAGAAGCAGCCAACAACACGCAAAGTCACCCCGAGGCTCAACATCTTTCGCCAGCAAATTTTTCTCATTCCGGTCGTGCGTCCACAAAACGTTCAAGACGTAAACGGCGTACAAGCGGGTAAATTCTTGAATCTCTCACGCACTAACCATGATTTTTTTTCCGTATTTGTTTGGTTCCCACATCCCACCAGTGGCTATCATAGTTCAGTGTTTAGTCGTTCCTCAATGTCGGTTTTTCCACAAACATCGTGTGATGAACGAAAAGCCGGCGAACCCTATGGATACGACCTCAACGTGGTAGGTTGCCTTGCGTGACTCCATGAGTCAACGAGCTATACAGAGTGACCTATTGCAGCCGCAGCACATCTCAATTAAGGTCAAGTCAAGAGCTTGTCTGCTACACACTTCCCTTAACAAACAGCGATATGACATGGAGGCACCACAGGTGTCGCAGGTTAGCAAAAGCTGTTCTAGCTTTTGCTATACGTGATGCGATCTCCCTAACACCACCACCAGCTGCGATCAAGCTTCCGAGGTACTTAAAGCTGATCGCTACAGAGGATGAGTGCAAGCACAGGCTTCTACCAGTCTTGAACTAACACTTTGCATTTGGACGGCGCAACGCACATGCCATACCTGGATACTTCGACTCTGTTCCCTCGGAGGGGTTTGACTCCACCGTTTACAAGCGCAGATAAAGTATTCTGTAGAACATCTATGGCAAAGTTGAAGAGAAATGCGAATATAGGGCAGCCTTGTCGAACTGCACTGGAGACCGCAAAGAGTGGCAAAAGCTGGCCATAGGCCGACCTGAGGTATGACGTTACGGCTCTTTGAGGGTCGACACACTTCTCAGGTACTCCATTTCCCAGCAAACAGTTCCGTAGTGCGGTCCTGTTGAAGGCCACGCGGATATCTGAGGACACAATGATCGTTGGTCTGATAGGCGTGACGGTGTTCTAGGAGTTGCCGGAGGATGAATATTGGATCGATGCATCCACGATCGGCGCTAAATCCAGCCTTTTCNCACGCATAGTGTACAATCAGCGGAGAATAACCGACGACAACAGCTTAAACCCTATCGGGATCAAATCTATACCCGTATGATTGGTGCAGTCACTGCGTGGTCCTTTTTGAAGATGGGAACGGCAATCGATTCCCTCCACGATAAGGTGACCTGCTCAGTATGCCACCAATTCTGTTACAAGTTTTATTGTAACATCTTCAAATGGAGCTGGGGAAAAGCCATCAGATCCCGGCGTTTTTTGACGCCCCAAGGCTTGGATCGCTTCACGGAATTCCCTCACAAGTGAGTCTGTTGAGACAGACCATGGGGTTTTTACCAGAGTAGCTGTATGAGATGCTGACGCTAGTTGCCAGCTATCGTCTATCGAGGTGATGGCTGCTTACTTTGCACGAGCCTCTGAATGTTACTGTGCGCAATCTACTGTCGACTGGGATCCACTATAGGAGCACGGTTTCAGCTCTCTCACTGAAAGCCACGTCAACGCCAGCATGATCGGAAGCCGCAGCCTCAGGGTTCAAAATAGGCGTTAGTGAAACTTCTCAGATTGGTTCGATGGGGACGTCGGATCGCGGACCTGAAGTTTTGAATACTGTTTCTTCGGTGGCTTGGGTCTCGAGCGGACGAGTTAAACACGCCTGTTTTCTTATACGCATCAGAGTACGCACATGACCGTGACTATTTTAAACGGACATCAAGGCCGAAGAAGGGCTTCAGCTGGTGGAGGACTCGGTGAAACTTGGATGCTAGTCGAGGTAAGACACGAGAGAACAGCGGCATAATTTTTACCCGAGGCACTGCTAGTGCAATCGTCCGAGGCTGGGAAAACATGAGTGTGTACGGTGTAGAATGTCCTTCGTTTGATGAAGAAGCTTCGGAGTGCAGATTCATGAGAGCAAGAACGTTCAGAGTTGTGCGTGGTGGGCTATTTTGCTGTTCGGTCACCCGGTCGAGAGTAAGCCTTGTTTGAGGATACACTCTAGCCTTTGCGCAGCGAAGTGCGGGCTGCAAGCAAGCAGCGATGTTCCAAATGGGCCGATGACCAGTTTTCGGTTCATTCGCATCTTCTGTAAAACCTTGTAGAACAATGGGTCTCGACAAGGGCCAATGACCATATGTAATGGCAAGCCACACGCCACGTCACAGCGCTTTCCACAGGTATTTGCGGTGTTTTTTACGGAGAACCCTTGCCAGGAGGTGACCCCATCACATCCACGAGTGTTACCGTTGATCATCCGCCACTGCTTATTCGGGGGGCCCAAACCCACCTGCGAAATAACCGTTCCCCTATCCGCGATCTGTGGACGCACTCGGTTGCATGTAGCTCTGGGGCGACATTAATGCATACAAGATACGGAACTATGGAGAATCTGTATACTTTTATGCGTGTTCGAATGTGTTTGTACTTGAAGCTAGTAAAGGATATTGAAGTACACTTCGATAGTGCTGACTTAAGAGAATAACAGATATCCATCAGTTTTTTATCCAGTTAATCACGGACCTGGATCTGGTGGGAGACAGCCTAATAGATAACGTGAGTTCTGGGTGAACCATAATGCATGGATAAATGTTTGATTGCTCGGGAAAACACACGCCCTTTTGCAGTGAAAACAAGAAAAATCTCGGGGGACGCATAGAACCGGTTTGGTGAAATACAGAATACTAAGAAACCAACACCAGACCATGAATAGTTGCTTTCTTTGACGACTACTGTCTCCTTTGCTTTCTCTGAATTGTGTTTTCGAAAATCATACATCTTGTGTACGTTTTCACAGTTCCCGAAAACGAACACATTCCAGTGTAACTGGTACACCCGGAAACGAGGGCGACTCTTCCCACGGGCATCAAGTTTACGTCGCGACGGGAGCGTCAGCCAGCAAACAGAGGTTGGTCATTCCGTTCCATTTTTTGTTTGTCTGTTGAGTGTATCTGCGTCTGTCCTGTTGGTCTGTTCTAGCTTGTTTCAAGCCGTTATCACTAGCTCTGACTTCACCGAACGAAACCGTAGTGATCAGACACTGTGTTTTGTTCCCGTTTACGACCCAATGGTATCGCGCATCACGTGAACAGATTCGATATTGATGTTCAGCGGTGGTCCGATGAGAGTTGTTTATGCCAGTTCGCTTGATAATGGTCCCTTGGCAGGAGCATCCATGTAACTGCAAGGTGTTCCACTATAATCACTATGATTTGCGTAGTACTTTTCTATTTTGACTATCAGTAGGTGTTAAGTAATTGGTTCATAATCAGTAAAGTGACAGTTAACGTGGTGTTACGTGTCATTGAGTGCATAAACCTTTGCATTAATCGGTTTGTTGTTTTGACCTGAAATTGCGTTCTGCGCTGCATCATATGATTATATCGATGTCCTAAGCATCTTGGTGATGATTGTTTTGATAACTCCGGGGTGTCGGTTGCGCATCACTCTGCGGGTTCCGTGTTCTAATCCTTTCTCCACCCCTCCCTTTTATCATTAGAGGATTTAGTCAAGCTCGATCTCAACTTGCTTCTGCGCCTTTTTCGGATCTGAAATAGAGTTTCGGTGTTTTCCATGGTTACTTAGTCCTCGCACAGCTTTGAATGTTGTCAAAGGGAGATGGATTATTTCTCAATTTCTAGTATAATATTTCAATAAACTTGATTGGAAAATCGTTCCCCATTTTGCATCCTTTCATCTGCGTTATGTATATTTCCTGTCTGGGTTTTTAATATCTTACTACTTGAAAGCTCACTGGGCAGATAGCTAATATGCTTAAAGTACCCGCCTTAATTTCGGTTTATAGTTACCACTGCAGTATCGAACGATTTTGCCGTCTCTATCAATTTTACCCGTATGCGCCTGTCAGAACTAGAATCGCGGATTAAATCTAAAGTTGTGTGATGTTACACACAAGACATCCTGTTAAACGTGGATTCTAACTCTGAAATTGATTTGGAACCGTGGTAATTCTTTCTGAACAAATAGTACAATAGAATTATATTCAGTGCTTTGAAGAATAAACCCCCTTACGTGTAATGAATACAGTTCATGAAATTATCGCTAGGCATCGTCCGGTGACCTTTCAAAGACTGCTGTTTTATTTTATCATTTTGAGTTAAACTGTGTAACTGTCACTCACAATTCGTCTGGACGTGCCAGCAAGCTGTCTCGCGGAAACCAGTTCTTTTGAAGTAAGGCTGTATTCTCTCGACTGGATGTTGCTTGTTTGCTTGACGATTGACCAAAATGATCATTTCTTATCGGTCTTGTGTGCATCGCGTATCTGTCGTCTAATCCTCGATTTTATAAGCGGCCAGCAATGTTTTATAGTAATTAAAGGTGATCTGGAAGGATCCACTGTTCACTAAAGAATCCAATTAAGTTGTCTGATTGTTGCGTTATGGACAATGCTAGACCACCACCATTGAGAAATACAGACTATCGTTTTCAGACACGGATTAAGATGTAACCAACCAGCAGCCCCAAGCCACCTGACTTTATACACGAGTGCGCGCAAGATGACCCCCGTAGCTGGTCCACCAATTACGAGCTCAAACATCTTGTTCACATGGTCATAACGTGCCTAAAGTGTCTCGTTGGTCACACCCAGGAAAAACACGAACCATGGTACACCTACGCATCACGACCTTGGAAACCTCCCTGGCCATGAACGAACCTACCGATGCGCCACAAGATGA
>UZAN01045153.1:13496-27684 GCA_900618425.1 Echinostoma caproni
CGAGGAAAATAAAAATGTTGGGTCTACGAAAGGAGTGTCTATGTTCTAGAATTTGATGGAGTGTGAAGATGTGGTCAATACAGCCTCGACCAGGTCTGAAACCGGCCCGGTTCTCACGCGTACACCGTTCACGTGTGGCAGACAATCGACGGAGTATGGTACCGGCGAGAAGTTTAGAGGCAATATTGATTAAACTAATTCCTCATAGGAGGATCTATCACCTTTCTTGTAAATCGGTATGATCACCGATTCAGACCATTCAGTTGGAACCTCTTCCTTCTCCCACACTGAGCCCAGGAATTTTTTTAACTCCAAAACCAAAGCTGAGCCTCCATTCTTAAAACCGATGGGGACAGCCCGTCGGGGCCGGAAGCCTTATGCCGTTTGAGGTGACTTATTTCCCAGGTAACCTCCATTTCAGATGGAAGACTGATGTCAAGTGGCAGTATTTCCACAGTTGGAGCGAATGGGGGAAAGTCTTGTGTCGAAAGGGACCAGCTAAACTGTGCCTTAAAATGTTCTGCCCAAAGTTGAAGCCGACGTTCCTGAATTTGAATCAGTGTGCCGTCAAACTCCTCAATTACCTCACTTACGCCTGCTTTCCTTGGTTCTGTACTCCTAATTAAACGAAAAAGATTGCGACTATTACCAATAGCCGCAGCCTTCTCCATCTCTCTACACTTCACTACCCACCACTTCCCGCGGTCATTCCTCAGACTCTTGATGAGCTGGCGTTTAAGGGATTTGCACGCTTCGTCGTATCTTGAATCCGATGGAATGGCTTTGCGAGCGTCCAGCAGGGCAACCGATGTTGGGGAGATCCATCTTTTTTTATTTGATTGTGAGTCAGAATTTTCTGTTGTTTCGATTGACATTTGAATCACTTCCTTGATTACCGTCCAGTGCTCACTGAGTCCTCCGGCTGATGGTTGTGCTGAGAGACGATCTGATGGTTCCGCTTCGAACGCCGATTTGCAACCATTGCTGACATTGTATCTTGGGCATCCGTTTTTGGTGGCTTTTCTGCGTTTACTTACTAGGCGTAGAGAGAATCTCGCTCGTATCAGAGCATGGTCCGTGTCCACGGATGTTGACCAGTAGGAGCGACAGTATTCAATGGATCCTCTCCAGCGGTGGCTGATGGCAATGTTGTCGCTTTGAGTCCATCGCTGTGAAGAAGTTGGCGGTTTCCATGTAATGCGGTGCCGTTTTTTGTGCGAGAAGTTGGTGCGTTTTCAAGCAGGCTACCTGTGGACATTGACGAACAGGGCGAATAAAACAGCTCCTTCCTTCACAGCAATCAGCAATATTCATCGAAATGGCTCATAATCTTATCCTTCTTTGCAGTAGGCTCATATTCTGGCAACCAAAATAATCCTTTTATTCATACGTTTTTGATATACAAACAAGGCGTACATCGATTACTCTGAAAGAAAAGTCACAGTCGATCGAAAGCCACTAAACTCACAATTCGATCGTACTACCTAGGAAACAATGTACTAGCCGGTGTACACCGCCAGACCAAGGATTCCAGTCCGAAAGGGGGCGGTCCGAGTCCCGGTAGGGACCCAGTCGAGTACGGATGCACCTCATTAAGGAATAAAATCTGTCCACAACTCTTTATCGGGAATCCAATTTAATTCTGCAACTCAAAAATTAAGGCGTGAAACGGGAAATAAAATAACTGTCGGCGAGTAAAATCAACATCTTAAGCACGACAGGTTTGTGTGAATTCCATTAAATTTGTTTTAAGTTTGCTTTGCTGCATCGTATTCTGCACTCAGTTCACCTGTAGGCTCGCCTGAACGTCTAGGTTTAGGTGAGAAAAGGTCCGAATGTTTATGGTCTAAAACCAGAAAGACTGGTCACCTAATAAAGCTCATTGATGTAGCTATTCAATCTTCTTTTTTTCCTGAAGAAGCTCAAAATTTTGCATAACACCAGAACAGAAGAGACAGTAATATTCATACATTTGATAAGTTCTTACCATCGAACTTCCATGTTTTTTCACACTTCCTAAAAGCTTGTCTCATGATTTGACCCGTGCGTACTGAAACAAAACTAGTGGTATAGTTTTATTGGGTAGTTTACCGTTTCGTTGATGTCATCTTTTCTTGCGTCCTTTGTTCATCTTCATTTCATGCACCATTAAACTTCTTGATGAACTCAAATCATAATTATGGATGCGTTGCGTCGAAGGTTGCGATAACCACCGGAATCACTAAAATTGACTACTGTTTTAACGCTCTTATTCTTTTTGTTTTGCAGAAGATGCTTACCTTTAAAAAAAATAAGGAAGTAAGTCACACATAATGGAAATGTTTGCTCTTTTTATACATGAATTCTGCAGACTACTTTTAGTTCTTTCCTTTTTCTTTGCAGAAAATGTGAAATTGATCCGTAAGTGTTCTTCTTTAGTAAAAGCCTTATCCATTACAAAATACAGTTCCGGACAAACTAGTGGAACCAAAGAAGCTGATTCGTAAGTTGTCTGTTCTTCACTGAGCACTTGATAACGTGAAACTTCACTTCATAGGATATTTGAAAGCAAGTATTTGCTCGTGCTTCTGGAAGACGTCTGATTTTGCACTGATGAGAATTTATCAAGCGTCACTCGTTTTTTGTGATTCTATAAACTATTTTCCCCATTGATGGGTTTAGTGGGATTGAGTACTTTGTTCTGGGTTCCATGTTTACGGATGGCAATCATCAGAGAAAGTTGTTGATCGGTAGTTGTTGTTACTGTTGCGGTCTTTTATTCCTGACGTGTTTACCAGTTGTATTCCTCGTTATGGGATTCTGTTCAGTTGTTTCATTTTCAAATCTTACAATATTCCTCGCTTCTTTAATACTGTAACCATAACATGTTCAACTGGCTAATTTGTTTAAACAGTTAGTAAACTTAAGAATTAGGACCGTCTAGATGCAGCAGCAGTAACAACAGTTCGTTTCGTTTAAAACATGAGCATGAAAATGATACAAAAGCTAAAAGAAATAACTATGTGAGATAGTTTGAGTGGTTATTTTTTTACTCAAATGCATGTAGAGTTAGTGTGTTACGCTTCGTGAAAGAACCTTGAGCTCACTGAATAGCTGTTCTAACCTTGCTGTTAATCGTCGAACATGCTTGTTCAAAAATGCATTGAGACTCAAACCAGGTTTTCGGGATTTGTAACCGCACTTATATGATTCCAGCTGACCGATCGCTGCTTGTTTTACGTCAAAACTACAACTACTGCACATATTGGTTGTCTAATTGATGCAAATAAACAAGTGAGCGTTTGAAAGAGTTTTGGTTTTATTTCAGTAATGACCATTTCGTTATGCATAGTCAAAGAAATCATCCTGTATCTAGCCGAATATACCACTTAAATGACAGAAATTAGACGGAGTAAAACAGTCATGCTGCGATCAAATTCTTCTAGCAAATTGGCTTAAACTTTGGAACGTTGTTGGTTAATAAAATGTCACTTCTTCTTAGCCTACGTGTTTATTGTTGGGAAAATATTCTCAAAGTGGAGTTCGGTTACTTAATTATTCGTTTTAAAGAAAGGTTAAAAGATTCTTTTCGACAAACCATTTTAGCTTTTACTTAGGTTCACCCAGTTTTCGTCACTTCACGAGGTTGTCATTTCCTAGTTAATTTGTGTAATATTTTAATGACTCTCGAAAAAACTAAAACGGCTGTTAGTATGAGAATTTTACATAGCATTTACAACGATTATATAACGAAAAAATGCTTTAAAGTCAACGTTGTCTCGAGCTTTTTTGATGTTCTATCTGAGGTCAACGAAAAACGGCTGCTTTCCAAACTCACTAACATACACAAAAATATGCACCATTTACATCATAAACTCACGAGGGTAACGGAAAACAAACCCTGTTCACTACGTTCGTCCTGTCCAAAATATGTGGCATGGCGGTTCAATGGAACGATATGATCGAAAATCTCTTTTTGTTTGTACCACTGTAATTCGTCACGGGTGTCAAACAATGTACGATATCAAAACAAATCTGTTTTGTTACACCACTAAAAGGCTAATAAGCTAATTATTACTTCAATAATTATACTATATCAACAAAAGAGGTCCCATTAGTTACCGCTCTATGAATCACCAAATACCTTGCTGTCTTTGGCCTTACTGCATCATACAGAAAGCACAATCAGCTGGTAAAAATGCTGCCCAAATTTTAAGTTTTTTCTCGAAACCTATTTGTTTGATCTCGTGGAAATGTTTAAACTTTTCCGAATCCGTTTCATTATTTAAGATATATCTACTCAGTAGTAACTTTGATTACTATGAATTTTTTTCGCCCTTAGTTCATCCGGTTAAAAGGACCGTCAGTGAACTGCTTTACGCATGTGATGCTTTAGAACCATCCACAAGACAGGTAATCAACACCTAATCTTTGGCAGACATAACTGAAGCTAAGCATTTTCGCTATCTAAACGGAGCTGTCTTTTTACTAACCATTCAGTTCAACTAAGCATTTATTTCAAGGTTTACCATCATTGTGGAATTTCTAAAATAATTTCTCTACACATTACACGGGAGGTTACTCTATAGTCATCATCATCATTGTGCAGCAAACAGCGGTTTGGGGCCAGGGTTAAATGTAACTTGATGTAGACATAAATATTAATGTTCAGTATAGACTAGTTAAGAATTCTGGAGGTAACTGTATTCACCGAAGAAATTTAGTCAGTGTGCATGCAACCTTACTTAACATGTACAGAACCGTAGAAGTCGTTCATATTTCAATCAACACACTCACATATATAGGTTTAATACTACTTCCAAGTTGTCTAAAATTACCGTTGAATTTCTGCATTCTACGCTTGATTGCCCTCTTTCATTAACTATTTGGGTAACCAATAAAAGGAATGCATGGAAAGGAATGAAATGAATGAATGCGCTAAATCTGGTGGAACCAGAAACTCGTAGAAAGATATTGGACGCATCACTGAGACCTGGTTGTATTATCGGTAAGCCTAGTCGCAAATATCGTCAATGGAAAACTTGATGCCATGCATTTAATCAGGTCAGAATTGTCATAGCCCCCTTCATTCAATGTGTGCCTCAGCAAAAAACACATGCCGAGGAAAATTATCCGATGACATACCTCAGCCATTGTAGTCTATCAACGTTAAGCGTGAGTATCACTGCAACTGTTTACCTAATACTCTTTGTATAGTGCTGATTAATTTATTTGGTTATCTCACCAGCGATGTTGAAACATTTGTCATATTCTGTCAGCAGTAACTATGCCTCTTCTTCATGTGGCAGAATGCACATTTCTGACTACCAGAGAAAAGCAGATTGCAGCAACACCAAAGGTGCATGATGTTGGTTAATTCCATTGGAGTCTTTGTATGCTTACCAAAACTTGTTTGAGAACTTATTTCGCAGAAAGTCTTTCTGCCCAGTTGATCGATTGCTCTATCAACTCAGTTTTGTGAAGAGATTTTAGAATGTGCGGACGTAAAACCTCTGTCAAACATAGCTACATCAGTACACCTTAATCACTTGTACCATCTGAACACTATGGGTAAAGCACATCAAATCTGCTCTCTTCACACAATGAAAGAGTCATTTGTGGATATCCTCGTTACTAAGGCTAGGACTTACTTGCTATGATGGCGGTTGGACCATTGAGCGGCAATTGATGTCTGAATTTCAAGCTGATAGTTATCCTTAGGTTTAATACATCTTATCATCTTATACAGTAGGTGTGATTAGTTACTTGACCGATTGAGAATAAAGACAGCAGGTAAATGTTCATAAAATTCTCGGAAGTGCTATCAAAGAAGCAAATGCTTAAATGAAGGAACGAACCGCTTAATTGATGATGGTAATTACCATTAAGTATAATTCCTTGCACAATATACGTTTAGGCATAAAAGTAATAAAAGTAATAATTTCTAATAAGTCATAAGTTCTTTTCGCCAAATTTCTCTTTTTCTAACAGTTCGTGTTATCCATGCTACAAAAGATGCGAGCGGAAATTCTCAACGATCGATCAAGAGAACTATTGTTGGGCTATTTCTCAACACTTATAGCACGTGAGTAATCTCTCTGTTATTTAATCGGTTTTTACTTCGATCTAAGAAAATATTAAACAAGGTGTCTCGATGAGCAAAACATGATTGTAAATGTCAGCCCTTGCCGAATTTACACAGACTGATATCAAGAATTTCCAGAAGGCGGTTTATCATCCACATCGTCAATGTATATGGATAAAACAGGGATCTCGAAGAGATCGTTGGAGTGCGGTTGTTACTTGGGAAGGTGCAATTTTGTTGTTCTTGGTTGAATCTCAAACTACAGATGAAACCCTGCCCATCTAGCCGAGATGTTTTTCTTTCCCTGCCGATAACACATAATACTTCGGCACTACAATTGAGATACCTTCATTTATTTTTGCTGCAACACACTCGATTTAAACAAATGTTACCGGTTATAAAACCGAAATCGTCGAGCAATGAAGCACCTTGTTACAGTATGGTACAAAACAGGTTGCTTATGGAAGTTAACTGCGTTTATGCAAATGAAAATACTAAACCAGTTTTGTTTTGCAGTAAAGTTGAGCTGTGCCGTTGATGAAAATAATTTTAACAAACCTATTTTCGGTGTTTTATCGAATGGCTAAATAGAATACTTCTTATAGTAAACCTAACGATTGATCAAAAGAGATACTTAACTGTGAAAGAGTTAAGAATCTAAAATGCTACGGTGGATGTGATAATGGGTTTGCGTCTGGAAGGTGTGGTGGGTGGAGGGGGGTTGCTTGTGAATGAGTGAATGGTTCAATTAAACAGCGTTTATGGATGGAATTTATGTCATCAGGTTGTGAGTGGATCACCATGGTAAGACCAGTGTTCTCACAATCTGTTTTTGTTCCATAATGGGGTCGTCGAGGCGGATTGCGATCCCCACGGCTGTTGACAAAATTCAGGATTTAACCTCTTCAGATAACCTTCCTTCCACATTATCAGGGAACGGGGCATCTCACGCACGTTGACTAAGAGATTATACTCAGAGAAATGGTTCATATTTACCCCCGTACCAGGTTTTAGCTTGACCACCCTGGGATTTAATCCACCCACTAACGAGCACCGCACGCCGTGGCAACCATTTGATGACATGTACAACACATGCATCAACCTACGTATTCTGTGGAGGTCGACCACTTGCTCCAGTGGGCGACCGTAGTTACCTACATCTGTGCGTCTAGCCTCAGAATTGTTTGTCGGGTTGACCCACCAGCATCGTGCAATGCTCCATAGACAGCGGTGTTCCAACACCTACAGTCTATCTTTATCCTGTTTCTTAACGGCCAAGCTTCTGCGCCATATAGCAGAACTGGCCGAACTGCCGCAGCATACATTCGACCCTTCACGGACAGCTGGATGTCACAACGGTGTCTCAAGTTGGGAAATGCCAGCGGAGCCTTATGCATGCGACCTGACACTTCATCCGTGGTGCGTCCATCGGGTGAGATATAGCTGTCCATATAACAAAATTTGCGTACTTCCTGTACTACTTCCCCAGTCAAAGTGAAACTATTTGCTGGACCAACCCAGTCTTGTAGTAATATTCTACACTTTGGAGATGCAAAACTCATACTGAACATGGCTACGCTGGTGCTCGAGCTATCCAGAAAAGCTTGCAACTTACTTGGATCTTCAATTAGCAGGACATTGTCATCTGCACACTAGATCAGCCAGTCTGCCAACTGCCAGTAAATCAATGGGCTATCCTATTGTCGTCTAGAAAAGCGCAGTGAATTCTTCTGAGTTCAAATTCATCAGTCTCCAAAACAGAGTTTCATAAATCTGTTAGTTGATCAAAGAATCCGGTTTTCTTCTATGGCATTACATTGTAACTTACGTTGTGTGCGGACCGTCCTGTCTATATTTTTTTGTGATGAACGCGTCTGTCTGTCTGCACGTCGGGACAAGAACACTCAAAAATATGAGGCTCCCAATGGATACTTTCCCCATTGTGCTGCATTAAATGAAAATTGTATATTGTATATGCATATATAGTTAATTTAGCCATTTACCCAAAGTTTTTTATGTTTTCGTATCAATTCTGTGGTCGTCTGTATACTGTATTGTTCGGTGGTGGATAAGTGGTAAAGGTCATAGAATTATCACCCCCAGATGACGTGTGTTTGAATCTAACAGCCGGCACCACTTGACTTCCCTATTCCGTTTTATGGCAGCCCTTTGATCGGCAGCTTTGGCCTTTCTAAAACTGCATTATGATGTACGCAATAAAAGGAAAAGAATAATTAGTACATTAGCTACAAGAAAACAAAACTCGGGAAAATATCTGCTCATTGACTAGGTTGGCAGTTACGATATAACTGACAAAATCGTCCACAGTTACCCCTCCCCCACTCACATTTCACAAATACACACACTGCAAAACGATGATGAAAAGCGTACCATATCGTTACAGACTTTGATCTCGTTCGCATTGACCACCCGTTTAATCACCTGTAAAGGTGCTGTTTTTAGCTGACTGGATTGAGCACTGAAAGCAAATTTGTTTGACTATCCAAATAGGAAGATCTTTGAATAATGGAATTTATCCCTCGAGTTACTATCGGCCGTCTGGGGGTATCTCGTACCTCACGATTACATTATTTCTCTGAAGAAATCTCCACTATCTCCAGAGATTGGCTTTACCGCCCGTGGTCCACTTTCTTCTAAATCTGGTTCCACAATTCTTCGATTAGATTGAATTCGTGTGATAGAGTTGATCACGAGATTATCTTTATACGCAGATGACTACAAAACTCACGTACGCTAAAGGACGCTGAGTGATATGGCTGGGTGTCGTAAACAGTGGCGTTCGTGCATCTTGTCAATTTCTCTGCAAAATTAGTCCACTGAAATTCTCAGTTTCCTCTTCATTTCTACTTTCAACCTTCCTGTCTTTCTCCTAACGTTCATCTAAATGGGCAGCCAAAAGACAGCAACCAAAACCGGTGCACGAATAGGCGTGGTTAATGGTTGTACAAACTGAAAACTGAAAAAAGCTAAAGGATAAATGTGCAGGTGTATTGTCTTGCTGCAAATCGTTTTAGTGGTTGTTGTAAACATTTGCGATATATGTCAAATAGGAACATTTAGGTTTTCTTATCCATCGTACATAAAAGGCGGGCTGATCTATCGATCCTAATTTATCGTGTGCGACTATATGCGTTATTTGAAGGTAAGCAAAATTCATCTTCCTCCAATGATTTTTTATCACACACTTGTGCAACGAGAAACAAAAAGGGTTAAACCGCATAGTCAGGAAGATTTGCTGTTGAGTGATGGAAACCTGCAACCTGAGGCCCAGGACTTGGAGTGGTGGACCACACAGGGCTGCTGGCTTAAGTGGGATAAGCAAAAAAAGGAAAGGAAAGTTGCCCACCGTCAAAGTTGGGTAGCGGTGATGCGATTCGAATCTTGGGCCATAGGGCTCAAAGCACACTTGTCACAGCGACTTAGCCACGGAATTCTATTTCAGAAGAGTCTCCTGTTGCATTCCATTTCGCCTGTTCGCTGAGCTTGGCAATTTGTTTGCAAATATTTCATCACCAGCCGAGGTGAGATCATCAGTGCTTGTGAAGTGGCCACTTCAGTTCACCCGAGCTACGAGGACCAATTTTCAATACTTTGTTAACACTTAAAAACTGAACCAGCAGAAAACGCACGCAGTAACACCCAGACCTCTACCATACTTACGATACAACTCAGTTGAAATTATCCCTCTAAACGGGTTTTTGATTCCAGCAAAAGTGCACCTTACACGACGTGTATACCTCGTAATCTTCTGTTTGCAATGAATGTAAAAAACAGTGGGCGTCTATGTTCTTCCAGTCATATTATTTTTGACATGGCCGGGTCAATTTAATTAGTCCAAAATGCTGCCTTCTTATTGGTCTATGTGAAATTGGCCAAAGCTATCCCTCGGTTTTACATCACCCAAAATGGATATGAATTTAAGCTTTTGGAGAGAGGGAGATAGAGTCACACTGTGTTGTTTATTATAACATTACACGCAGTATTAGTATTCAACAGGAATTTAACAGGCAAAGTGGTGGCAAAGAACACAGAATATGTTCAGTACAATAAGGACTAAGCACTACTATGCTCACTGGGAAATAGATTGATTTCTGAGCAACAAACCGGCGCGCCTTTTTGCTTCACAAACGTAGGAAATGCTTTTATTTTGCGGTTGATAATCTTGTATTACCAACTTTCAGTTTCTGCCCTATTTGCTTCACTTCACATCCTCCAAAGTCAAAAATACTGATATTTTTTCTTTACTAGCATGGTCTTTCTATTTGTTTGAGCCTATTTTGTGTGTCTCAGTATTACTAACTCTTCCCGAAATCTCACCTTCTAAAAGGCTCAAATTCTTCCCTTTGTGGAGTATTTTAGTCAATCTTTGGTAATTTAAAAACGCATTAACCAGGAGGCTATTGGCATTGTTACCTTTCACTGAATAACCTCTTCTCGTTGTTTGTATAGTCTTCTCATTCCACTGTTATCAAGGATATGAACCTCAGAACTTGTGGCCCTGTTACCTCCCACACTTAAATATACTGGTGATACCCGACTATTGAATGATGGAGAACAGCTGGATGATGAACTATCGATGCTCACATTATTTTGATTCCCTCTTTGTTATGTCTCGCCAAAACTATCACCGAACCTGACCCCATGATACGTATCCCAACGATTCCGGGTAGGAGGCAATTGCTGACAGTGCAAGCCCTTATAGGTGGTGCCAGTCAAACGGGGATCGAGAATGAGAGCAACTTGCGGTAAATAACGGGTTGTCCACAGTCTAGTCATTTGTTTGGAACCAGGTTATGAGGGCGCCGATAGAGAGAATGTACGATTATGTATCCAGGATCCTCGAAAAAGCGTCGACAAGTGCTGACGGTGGCAGCTGATCCCAATCCATCTCAAATACAAACCACGAAAATTATAAAGGGAAGTTTAGGCTTTCCTTGATATATTTTTGTTTTTCACCAAAGAATCTCCAGTATATATGTACAGATGATGCTCTTTCCAACAGCCGTTTACTTCACAGCATAATCGGCTTATATCGGAAGCGTTATATATGGACTCAGAGATCAGATATTTGTTAGAGGTAGGTAATAATTCTCCACTTAATCCTTTCTTTCTTTTCTTTTTCCTTTTCCTTTTTTTTACTGAATACACAAAGATATAAATTTCAGGAAGGGGGAAGCGGCCAATCAAGGGGCTGCCACTCAACGCACAATGGGGAAGTTCAGGTGGTGGTGGGATTCAAACACACATCCCCGGGGTGATAATTTGGTGATGTTATCACCGGGTCACCACCGCTATCCCACATGAGGTAGCTTTTAGGGATGGGATGCTACCCTATGGCTTATGGAAACTGTCCGGCCTCTAATACCCCGTGACTCTAGATAACCATGCAGATTTATGGAATAACAACCAGTCAGTGCAGGAAAAATATATTGTTCGTTTAAAAGCACCAGAAGTTCAGTCTGACTACGCTCGAGAGTATCTGAAAGCGATAAACTTGGTAAGCGAAGGTGTAGCACTGAACTCATGCACCGTATAGAGTGAAAAAGCTCCACCAGGGTTGTTATTGACTTAAAGAAAGATTGAAGACCAAACTAAAAAAGCGACATCTGGATATCGATGGTCCCGGTACGATACATGCTAGAAAAGGTTAAGGATTCACAAGAGGGTACTACAAGGAACCGATGCCTGCAACCATACGAAAGCTTATATGCGGAACAGGCAGATGAAAGGTGGCAATAACTCTTCAGCTTGTTACTATGTCGGCCTGAAGCCACGACAAGCTAAAAAGTAACAATAATACATGCAAAATTTCTACGCTATGGTGCATGGTTGACAAACATTGCACTGTATTGGAAAACACATCAAAGTGGGCCCTTAAATTTTAGTTCACAGTAAAGGTGACAGTAGCCATAATGTTTTAGTAAAATATGCTATCCGATTGAGAACTTACACATCAGTAGGTGACTACCAATTCTATTTCTTTCAATGAGAACTTCTAAATTGCAATATGTTAGTCTATAGTTATCCTATAGCTATGTAATATTTTTAAATAAACGGTGTAGTTGTTGTTATTTATCTAGTCAAGAGTACGTTCCGAAGAGCGAACTAAAATGAACCTAAACCCTTTGGGATTGCCGTTTAGCTGGTTCAAATCAGAGGAAAAGTGGGTACAACTTGTAAACTCCAGCTTTAACTGTAAACCGAATAATCAGGAGATATGTATGTAAACCTCAATTGTGAAATTTTGTGTATTTGTCCTTCACAACTAGCTCAGGTGTCCGACAATGTCCCATTCAGACCTACGAGCATGTGGGATCATAACTTCAAAGGCCTTACAATTGATATTTCCATCAAACTGGACCCTAGAGCGCCACTGGGTTTTAAATTGGATGACGGCGAGGCAATATATCAGGTAAAAATAAATATTAGTTATCATCTGTTGTTCATTCATCTAATTTGCATTATGTTTATACATTGGGAATGCTCTTCCATTGGCTTACATTTCCTATTCCCCTTGTTTTACTGATCGAAACCGTTCCAATCTTTTCATCATATGAAAGTATATACATCGCCTTTGAAAATATAGCATGACACTTCTCTGACCTACTGATTATAAATTATTTTTCTTTACAGGATAAAGCTTTTGTGCGATGACATGAAAGTCTAAATTTGTTTTTGCACCGTTTAGTATACAGAAATATGATTTTATCCTTACGCCTATTGATTGAACATACAAGTAAGTGTACAATGTTTGAGTTCCAGTTCTATTATCTGTTAAATCAAGCAGTGAACCTGAAACGAAAAATCCCACAAATAATGGCCAGTTGATCTAAAAGGCAGCCCCCCCCCCCCGTAGATCAACTTTTTATTTCCTTCTCAAGGTTTACCCTTGAAAAATATGATTAAAAAATTGAATTTATCAATGTGTTAACCTTATATCTAATCAAGTTAGTTTATTTATATGTTTATAAGCTTCTATGTGCTCAAAATGTGGATGCAGATAATTTATATTACCAACTGAAGGAAGTGCATATGTTGAACTTTTGCAAGATAGGAAGCTGTGGCCAAAAACGCGTGACTGTTTTTGTGGTCACGTAATGAATATCCAAGAAACGGTGAAATATTGCAATGTCCATGGACGGATGCTGTAGGTGTATAAAACGGTTTCTATTCGAACAAACACGTTCTTCGAGAAATCTTGTGGACCTAGTGGTGTATTTTGAAGAAAGTTTCTAGATCCATTGGGGAAAGGACGTGGGACTATTAGGATGAAATCGACTGTGGATACTGGTTGAACTTTTAACCCTCAAACAGCACGATGAATATTGAAACATTTTTCAAGCACCTAATTGACAGATTTCAAATTTTTCATTTATTTTTATTATTTTTAATTTATTTTTCATTCTAGTACATATGTACTTTCAAGCCTCATGATTACCATTTCAAATATACGTGGTTTCAGGCTACTTATCAGTAGGCAGTAAATAAATGCAAATTTTGTATGGAGGAGGTGAAGTTGATATAGGGCAATGAAGTGAATAAAAATAAGACAGCAGCTACACAGATGCTCATTTCACCGAGTTTAGTTTACCATAAATCATACACGGAAACTGAGGTACCTAACTTAAAAGTTCAATAGTGTAAAATGCATAGTTTAGTTGCTAAAATTTTAGGGACTGCGCGCTTCCGTTTTCGCGTCACAGTCGCCATTCAAAATATCAATGCGCGAAGTACACTTTAATACATTCAGTCAATGAAGCCCAAATATCTGTATCAACCTTTGTCCTTGATTTTTGGAGATCATACACCAAATCACAACACTGATACCTCGATTATCCCGACAGATGTGCTCATGTACGAAAATATTCATTGCTATTTCAATGCTAAATCCTCCTATCTCAGAATCAATACAGAAAGAAGACAAATACCGTGAAATCATAACATTTCGTTTAATCTTCTCGATTGCTAATTGGAAACAAACAGACACATATAAAGCATATGGGGTTGTTCAATAATGGTGAATGGGCGTGTACAAGCGCACAAAGTTTACTAAATATAGAAGTAAAAGATCAACTCCACGGTAAGTGGATTCTTGATTACGTC
>UZAN01045154.1:12194-33575 GCA_900618425.1 Echinostoma caproni
CTTAATTATCCAGATTAATTGCGGGAAGAAAAAAATTACCATAGCAGCAATGAAAACTGATCAAGACTGACCAATTCAATGCCCCCTCAAAGTTCAATTATGCCTACGCTTAAATCAAAGTATGTCAATATAACATCCCTTAGCAGCTGTTGTCAAACGAGACTTACCTCAAGTATCCATTGTATTCATGTGTGACTCATTGTATTGAGCCTATAGTAGTAATAGATTCTTTTTTCATTTTTACTTTCTTTCATTGAATAAACTGATTCAATTTTCAGGAGGGAGAAATCGATCAATCAAAGGGGTGCCATACAACACTACTACTACAAATAATAATCTCAAAAATTGTTTCAAACTCAAGTATTATGATTTGATAATGAGTAGTATCTGATTGACTACATATAAATTACCAGTGATTTAGTCGCTGTCACCCACGTGCTTTGGACCCTATGATCCGAGGTTCAAGCCCCCCATCGCCACCTAGCTTTGGTGGTAGGCAGCTCTACTGTCGTCCGGTTCAATATCACGCCTAACCTAGAGGGGCCTTATGTGGTTCGCCACTCCAAGTCCCGGGGCTTAGGTTGTCGGTTTCCACCACTGACTATGGGGTTCGCCCTGTCTGCTGTTCATCACACTTGGGTGTGTAATAAAAAATATATATACATTACCCCCAAAAGCCCAAGACACAATGAACCATCGTTAACGTTACCTGAGGTCATCATCGTTAGTGCCGATATATTTACATTAGAAGGAACGCGGAAAAAATAACTCTTGAGCTTAGGTATGAAATGTTCATGATTTAGTACAAGTATAAGTGATGATCATGAAAAGGTGTCTTATGCAACACATTTATTGAATAAAAAACGTTAGTTATTTAGGACAAACATTCAAAAAGGTTAGAAAATGGATATTTGTGGAAACAGATGCACAAATACATGCAGTTCCAGGAAGGATTGTTATTTATTTCCAGAAAGCTCTAGTGTGCCTCGCTGGAGGAAGCATTTGCGGGAATTACTGGAAGAATATCTTCTTGTGACTTAATCAGGTTATCGACAGATTGGTACAAAATGCAATCATCAGACTTGTTCAGGATTCCTTGCGGATGAGGTACAGCAACTTCTGCCTCTTCAACGATATTTGACAAAAAGCAAGTGCTTATCAAAAACACTTTAATCAAACCAGTTCTAATGAGTTCCACAAAACCCTCACCGAATTGGATATTTCTTTTTGTACAGGTTGTCGTTAAAATAAATTTGTGGCATTTCCAAAAGCATTCTTGGCAGCTGCTGTCACATCATTCCTTTGTGATTCTTGATGATTGGATATATTTTGTTAGCTGCATATCCAAACCCATTGTGACAGCCACAGCTCAGCAAGGACCTGGTTCGTTGTTCCATCTTATCTATGTTCGGAATTGATTTTGTGGTGCTGATGTACATCAAGGCTTCCTTTCAAACAGTTCGGCTTTTCCGTCGCAAAGATAGATAACATGTTTACCGTAAAGTTATGGTTATTCCCAACAACTTTGACAGACCAAATCTACAATAACTCTCAGTGGTGGTAACTGACACGTCCGTTTTGTATCTGAAGCAACCACCACATCCAAGGCAAAGTTATTGATGCTTAACGGAAGGCGCATATTTCTGAAAAGAGAACAATATGCAAATCAGTGTGTCCAAGAAACCAATCACAAAAACCATCACCAGCTGCATTTGCCAAGGTTATACGACAAATCACTCAGGAAGTCCGTTCGCGAATAACTCTAAGGGCGTAAAGCAGAAATCAGTCGTCATGATTTTACTGACAAGTTATTGTTTTTATAAAGCTCCACGTGGTTCAACAAAAAATCAACTTGTGAATTTCTAATGGAGCACCAAATGCGTACTATCCCAAATATCTTGTAAGTAAACTGGAAAATGAAGTGAGTTGGTTTCAGTAACACATATCTATTTGAAATCAAACGCTTATCCTCATGAAAAATATGCAGCAGAAAGTGGTTAACATGGGAAAAAAGTTCCGAAAATGAAATGGTTGTTGGTTAAGTAAGGAATCCAAATTACTAAAATTAAGTTCATTTTCGATAAGTTCTTTGGACTAATCAAGTTAGTTATGGGTTACTAAATGTGGCATGAGGTTTTTTTGATGCGATAAATCTTGTTGGCTACTTGAGATGCGGTGTTGTGTAGTTCTGTAATAAGTCTGCCTAATGCATAACTTTGTCCCTCAAAAGCCAAGAGTGCAATCAATTCATTATCACCGGAGTAGAATTGATCCCCGCCTCCCATTTTATTCGCTGAGTATAACCGAACCTCAGACCAGTGACGGATGAGCTACTTATAATTCTCCAAACCACATAACCAAACAACCATAACATCGTAATGCATTTTGTGTCTTCAACAATGTATAGATTGACAGCGCATGGGTATATGATAAAGCGATGATCTCACCCAAACAATGTATCAACGGTTGCAGCTGAGGCCTACCTTGAAGTAAAACATTAACCTGATCTCTTGCGACCTAACGCAAACCTTGCGTCACCGTGGATAGAAGATATATATAATCAAGTGATTATAGCTTGTAAAAAACCTTTCGCTACTTTGTTTTTGTAGCTTCACTACCCATGCGTTTTGCAAATTACTTCAACCGTGAACGATCATGTCAACCACTTTTAGAGTAGAAATCGTACCATCATAAAGAGATAGATTATTTCGATTAAAACAGGGTCAACCAATGAGAATCCACCGTTCGGAATCGAATGATTAACGAATTAACTAATTTATTGTATATTTAGGGTATAGGGACACTTGTGTCTTTGTGCTGTCGTCAGTAGTCACTTACATTGTGAGTTGATTGAGTCCAAAATGCACCTTTTTAACGATATTTAATTTTTTCTCAAGTTTAAGCAGCTATAAAAATATGTCATTTTGATACCTGATGAAATCTGATTTATCGGTGTTTGACTTCTGAACGGATCAGAATCAATTATCCCAGACCACTACTCCCAAGTAATTGTGAGTCAAATGCGGATCAGAATCGTCAGTGAGATTTGAACCGATGCACGGATGCCGCCTGCACTATCGTGTGACATACGACCTACCATCTAAGCTACAATGTCTTACCAATAGCTCTGTTCCTTTCACTTCCGACTACCGACCCCACTTACCAAAGCACATGAAATCTGCAAGTTATCAAGCGATCTGACAGTCCTCACACGATAGCCCCTTTGCAATTAAGCGACCGGTTCTGTTAGATAAATCACTGGAAAGCTAGGTAGTTGATTTCATCTAAATTGCGGCTGATGTGGATAAAAATGTACCATGAGAAATATCACAAAATAGACAAGGTACGTGTAATGTCACAAGTAACATTTTCAGTGATTTTTGTTGTTGTTTTTTCGTTGGCCACATTTCTTCCCTCAGTGTTGATGAAAATTTTGTCTTGCCTATCAAATCGAATCGCATGTCATTTGACATCTATTTGTCTTTCAATCAACGTGAGGCATGCATGATCATATCAGGTAAGTAAACGGTAAGGAATTCAGATTTCTTTCGGATTATCCATGTTCACTCAGCACCTTGTTCCTTTGACTGTCCTTTTGCAATTTCAGTACTTTTTGTTCATAAAAAGCAAACGGATATACCGCTTTCTCAATGTGAACTTCATATTTTGATGTTACGTGTGAGCTGCACATTGTTTTCAAAATAATTTGTTTTTAACTTGTATTCGATAATACCAACAATACTAATAATAGAGTATAAACTTTAGTCATTAGCTTTTATGAAAAATTCACTTGCCTTATGCTTTTTCTTGCTCACATTTCCTTCACGTCCATTTCCGGAAGACGTTCATTTGGTTTGACTGTGTATATGAGATGTAACGAAATATCTTTTTTTCTCTCATGCAAATGGGGCACCGACTAACCCGTTTCCCTTATCTGGTTCGGACGAGTCAAACAATTCGCCTCTCTCTTTATGCTCTCGTCACACATGCATTCCGCTTCGCGACGTTTCAGTGGTGGACTCATTGCTTACGCGGTTCTTTTGCAATCGTACCGGTGATACAGTTGCATGTTAATCCTGCCTGGATCCCATTATTCATTTTACGAGACGAAACATTTGTTCGAGAATCTAGTTTTTCTTTGCTAGTACACATTTGCTTTGACCGTTTCAAAAACTACCGCTCTCAAAAACTGAATTTACCCCCAAACTTGATCATTATCAGTTATATACAAATGTGATACGTTATAAGGCCCAAATGGAAATTTTACTTGCAATTTGTTATTAGCAAAGTTCTAATTATCTTCTTTACAGATTGAACTAAATTATGAAATTAAACAGTACAGGCCACTGTGGTGAAGAAAAAATTTTGGAAATATCAAGATCCACGGGCGAATACAAAAATCATCGATAGAGGATATTTAGCTTCTAATTATCTTTTCGTTTCTGTGACTCTGTTAAATGAAAAACGTATAACAAGGGACGGATGAGCCTTTACACGCGTGTCTGAACTACCTTGGTAAATAAACTAATTTCCTCCGTCATTCCCATGCTCAACAAGGACTAATTGAACATTCGAAGACCGTCCACCGGCATAATCTACGTAACTTCCATCGATACAGAACAAAAACAAAGGTTTAGATTTATCACTTAGAAGAAACATTCTTCAATCCTCTGAACCTAACAGTACTAGCTCCAACTTTTAAATACGATTTCATGCCGATGATAGAAAAACTTTACTTCTGTATGTTGCCTAGTCTCCCACTACAGTATTTATAGCATAATCAGCTAAATTTGTAATAACCAGTCGAATCCAAAAAATAATATGGGAGTCTAGCTACATTCATCAAATTCTTTTAAGTATAAAGTATATTCGAACTCCACGCTTATTCTTTGGCACTGATTGATGACCAGAACCAAGATAGATGAAGAGGACTACTCCTTTCGTCGAGAGGGGAATTTGGTTTGCAAATTTTTCAGCATTAGCTGAGGTGGTATCCTTCGTGCTTGTGGCATGGCGGCGTTCTCATTCTGCTTATTCATTAAAATAGGTTCTTCCTCGACAACTTGGTCGATTATGTCAATTATTTTTATCTAAGTTCGCATCTGAGTTAACACGCCTTGGATAAATCTAACTACGCAACCGAACAAAAAAAGAAAATCAAATGCTGTCAGCACGGAAGTTTCACCTTAGACGGCAATTAACTGTGAGCAAACAAATCATCCAGCTCGGTGTGCGCAGAAAATGAACCCAATCTACCGGAAGTACTAGAACTAGTTTTTACTGCTTCACCGCCAAATATGCCAATCGTTTCAACATCTTTTGTCCCTTTGCCTAATAGTGTTAACAAATTCATTGAATTGGATGCTCTGTTATTAGACGGATGCTCGGTTTTCTGGAAGCCACTGCATAAACAGTCATGTTATGGATAAATCTGTTCGGTCTTCATGCACCTTTGGCGCAGAAGTTTGTCATAAACACAGATTTTGTCTGCAACTGACAGTAGTTTTCTTATCGTCACTCAAGCTTCAAGCGCATTGGTAGATATAAGTTAAGACCTACCATTAGTTTACCAACGCCACCTTTCATGTGTGGGGTTTTGAGATAGCCTATAAAAGATAAAGACTCAAAACTATGAGTTCAAGTCAAGTTAAGTTACGATTGCACCTTATTCATCCATTGTGGACAGAATTTTCAGTGGCCTACATGCAATTAAAATGGATTTAAAGATATGACAAATGGTATATAGACACTAATGAGTAAACACCGAGAACGCCTAGCAAACGCAGAAAATTGCAGCATGAAAATTTTCATGAGATTGAGTATTATTTCGTTTGATACTTATCCACTGGAAACCAGCAAATATGAAAGGTAAGGTACATCGGAATTGTGAAAGCCGTGGCGCGAGTGTATAAGGGCTTAAATTTATTGCTGGTGACAGAAATGGGAATGGAGTGACAAAGGGTTGAGTTTAAGGGATCTGATACATCAGACAAGATTGAGTCACACAAATCGTCACACGCCTTAAGGTATTGACTAACAATTGAGTCGACCAGCGGCCCATAAGATACAGCTCCATATATAAACAGGCTTTTTAGAGAGCGTCTGATCCATATGAAATTCCCAGACAATAGACCAGGAAGGTAACGGAGGAGCAGTAGGTTCAATGGCATAAAACGCACGAGAAAATAAATTTAGAAGTGATGTGCAATGGCGTCCTCGGATGTCGATGGCGTAAAATGTAAAAGGTAAGCTTTCCAACTTTAAGAAACGTTGGTTGTACGCGTTATGATTATTGGAGGTCAGCAGACAAAGAACATTCGAGGTATTTGAAGTATTGTGACCTTTCATATTTCAAGTTATTGAATAAGGTGTTTGGAACAGCTGATCTGGAAAGTGTTGACAGCCTACTGTTACCGGCAAACAAAACTTCAATAAGTTTTCGGAGGTTAACACCACAGGACCATTCAGAAATAAAACTTATGGCTGGTTGAAGAGGGTTGGTTGAAGGTTTGTTGTTAGATTGGCGTTGGTCAGTAAAATAGTGAGGCGTCCCATTCAAAAGATTGTGTTGCTGTAACAGTATCAATAGGATGTTTGTCAACAGAGTTAAACGCGTTTGTGTAGTCCAAAAAACAAACATGAACAATTGTGAACTTTCGGTTTATAGTGGATAAAACAGACAAGACAAGACAGATAAGACAAGCAACCGCATTTACGGTAGAGCGGCGCTTACAATAAGCAAACTGATTGTAATCATAAAAATTAAGAGAAGAAGATAGATAATAATAATTCACTCAAAAGTCTTAAGTAATACTTAATATGAAGCAATAGGCCGAAACTTACCCTTTTATTTCTTAGGTACCGGAATGATGTGAGCATCACACCATGTGTTACCTAATCTACCTTCTGACAGATATGTATTAAAGATGAATGAAACGATTTGTGCGAGGTGGTTTGCATATGTTTTTAGGACCACTGGGTATAACCCATCAGGACCGGAGGATTCATTTCTGTTGATAGCATCCAACTTCTTTAAATCTTGCTCTGTTGTGACAGTCGCAGGAGGATGTTCACTGAAGCGAAATATCTGTTGAGCTCACTGATGTTGCATTAGACTGTAGTAGGTAAAGTTGAACGACCACTGAACAACTTCAGTCTTCTCGGTAGCTGAGGGCAGAATTTGTCCCCTAGCACGATGGCAACATACAATTGATTGAGATGGGCTATTTCGCTTCTAATATGAAAGTTGACGGATTTGATAGTCGGTTTATCTATCGAGCGACACACCTTCTCTTTCAACCTACATGGCCATTTCAGTCTAACAGAGATGAATTGGTTAGACTGTAGGTGAATCCTTACTTGAAGACAGCACACATCATAACAAAAGTTGAAATGATTGGTGAGGTTCTCACAGAAGACTAAAGTGTTGGGATCGGAGAGTTGTAAGTCCATGCCAGCAACCATTGATTCTAACTCCATCAACTTGGGCTGATGATGTTGTCGTATGCATATCTTACGTGCATTGTTCTTCGTGGGGATTTGTTGAGTGCATTTACCGCTTATTGTAGGTAAAACATTAATTAAACAGTGATCAGAATTGTCTACTGGTGCACGTTTTATGGCACGAACTAAAGATGGTTCATTAACGAAAATATGGCCCAAAGATGCATCATTCTGAATGCAAAAGAAAACAACGTTATCAAGAAACAGAAGTGTGTAAAAGCCCACACCCGGTCTGTTGAAATCACCAGCAACGACAAAAACCAATGTAATAGACTTCTTCAACATAACTGGACAGAACATGTCCAGGAAGGTAGACAACTCACAAGGATTATAGTCAGGAGTGATATAAAGATTGGAAATAGTAATAAAAGAATAATGCAGGAGAAAACGCCATTTGCATTTCACAGTAATAAAACAAAGTTTTGTTTACACTGATTAAATATGCCTTTGGTAGAGTTACATGATGACTGGTGCACATATGTGATGATACCGCCATCTGGTGGTCTATCGGCACGAAGTGAATGGAAGTCTTCGATTCCACCCAATTGGTCCTTAACAGATTCTTCCTTCCATGGTTCTTGAAAAAGTAACACACAATTTTTCGAGTACTCCCCATTGTGAATCAGAAGACGGATGAACGATAGCTTTGAGGAAAGTTAGCAGATATTCGGCGTAAAAATGATAGGAAAATCAATGGTCTTCAATTTTCGGTGCTGAAGTAAAACATTTCAGCCAGCGCAATGTTTTTCCGTATGCCAATTGAATTTCTGGTGATCCCTTTATCCATATTTCTCACAAAACGAGCAAAGCACGTAAGGACGACTAGTTGATATCTTCCACCGGTATGGAAATTAAACTGAGCGCGTTGTAGATAATCATTAAGGTCACTGTGATTGATACGAAAGTATTTCCAAAGTAAATGTGTGATGGAAGGAGCCAAAGCTCCAGCGATTACCAAAAAGTGCCACTGTCGAATTCAAAGGCACCCCTCCCCTCGTGAGGTCGCAGACCACAGGCTCTTGGCTTTGGTAGATACCAACTCAAATTTCACTTTCCTTTCATAGTTATAATATCTCGGTTTTCGCTGCACCGAGCAGTGCTCACCAAGTGAATGTGTATCATTCGTTGGGCAGAGCCGTATTGCTGGAACAGGGGAGAATGATAATTGTTTTATTTACAAATACTTCTCTTATATAGGAAATTGGTGTTGAAGTGGAAACTCTTTAATGTCTCGACCAATGAGGATTAGCTCGTTTTTTTCGGATTCAAAACAAAATGTTGTTAGCACGACAGTTGCACCTTTGAGTGATTGGCTTTGGAAAACTGTCCCCAAGCCTAATTTCGAAAATCCGAAAACAAAAGATAAGCTGTAGGACTAAATATAACTTTCTTCATTGGATATACCAGTTGTCCAAGGTTTGGCTTTGAGTCCCTCACCAAAATATCGGTTTCAGTTTTACTCCTCTGACACTGTTCACATTTGTATTCAAAAACTACAATTATGATAAAACTAATCTTCATACACAAGGATACTGACATTTAAATAAACTTGATAAAATCGATTGTTTCCAATTGCATAAATTGATGTTTTACTATCAGAAAAACTCTGACAAATGTCATGAAGTAATTTATATACATCTGCAATGCGTGTATAAAATAGATCGTGCATAGACTTGAGCACTTCTCCTCCGACCAATGAGCTTTGGATTTCAAGCCTCGAAGGCGGTACACAGCTACTCGGTATTTCAGAACACCAGCAGGACTCTGTAAGGTCGTCAGCGCTGCTTGGTGGCCAATACAAAATTGTCTGTATGCACGAGATTAATAGTGTTTCTTTCTTCCCACAGCTGAAGCTATTCAACTGACTGCAGTCCAATTATGCATCAATAAAAACCCATGTATTTCCCAATCGGCATTCTTTGTGTGCTTTCACTTAACCAACTGAAAACGTTCCATTATTGTAATTCGCCAACTGTGGATATTCGTTTCCATGTGATATTAGATATTTCCTTACTTTAGACTATTTTACCTTGTTATTCCACATTGTAAACATAATGTAACAATCAATTATGCAAGATAAAATTTAGTAAAACCAGTTGCCAATAATTCTTTAAATGAACATCTTTAGAAAACCGCAAGACTATGATAAACAACTTGATGAATTTTCCCGATAAAGTTGGTTGAGGTAGGATTTCGCGATAATTGTTGCTTTTCAAGTGACCTCTTGTCTATTCGCGCTCCTGTTTCGTTCGATATCTAAATTTCCTGCCCAGATAAACCAACCGTAAACAGAAACTCTAGTCTCGGTCTTCTTCGAACGTGTGCTATAATCTGAACACCAGGCCCGGGTTCGTGATTGACTGAATGGATAGATTAGTCGTTCGATAGCAGGAAGACGAGAGGTGAATGCTTTGTTTCTGTGTTGCTCACGAACGCGGACGATCACTGATGCGTAACAGAATGCATTAGGTTTTGCGTGACAGGCAAATTACAAGTGACTTTATTCGGTTGAGTTCAGGTCACCTAATAGTTTGGGTAGGAGATAAATGGTAATCTTGGTCGTATCACATCATGTAATGACATTTCTTCAAAATGCTGTGGTGGCCTTACCGTCAAAGTTGTAAGCTGTAGTGGAGAAAATAGGTGATGTTTTTAGGACAACCCCTGTTTATGGAAAACGTTCATCTTGACACTGAAAATGAAATCCGATAGGCAAAACAATCTGTCCTCCGATAAACTCATTGACTGGCCATTTAAATTCATATAGATAGAGCATTTAATATTTTTTTATCCTGTGAGAGGTGGATCTTATTACCCTGTGTACAAAGCGATCCTGCGTGCGTTAACAATTTGATGGAGCTTCACGTTGGTTACGACGTTCTTCCAGTTACCACGCTCGCATCAGTTTGTCAATTGACGATTAGCCATGGTAATTTCTGAACGATTCGCTTCTGATTGCGTAGTTTGGGGTAAAGCAATTTGATCGCAATTACTCCGGCCGTGCGAAGAAGGATAAAATGTACTGATATAATTGATAACGGTGGAATACACTAAACGGATCTGAACACTCCACTTACGTTCACTTGGGGAATACTTTCAACTAGGTGCTGGCCTATCGCGCTCTTCTCCGTCCCCATTTCTTGGCGTGCTTACCATCGAGGGTGGTGCTAATTTATTCTCTTTGATGATTTACCGGCCTATATAGTTCGCTCCACAGGCGCAAGTAACACAAGTAGATGCACATGGATTTGGGCCTGTTGTCCATCTAAAGATCTCTCATTTCGTCAATGTGGAATACCCAACCCAGCTGTTGCATGAATCCCGGTTGCATTCGAAAATCAACAGATATTTCAACTTCACGGACAAGGTTATAAGAGCAGCACGTTTAGGATTAGGCGGGGGGGGAGTGGAAGACCCCAGAAAAATAGAGCACTGATCCTTGTGAACAGGCGCGATCATACTTGATTTAGAGTCAGAGAGAAATTGAGTCCATCAACCAAGATTTATTTATTGGTATATATCACACAATGGTGGATAAATATAAAATTGTTGCTATCACACCTTGAAGCACACCAGGTACGCAACTAGAAATTTTTGTGTGGTCGCGAAACTATCGGGACTGGCTTATCCGACAAAAACGGTGTTTATGAAAAAAACATAAATTATTAAACCAGTCGAAAATTATATAACAGAAATTTAAACACAACAAAAAAACTGCAAACTGAATTAATATATTTTTCATTAACATATATATGTATTGTCTCACTTTGTCAGTTACTTGATTTTCTGTGAAACAAAGTATATTAGGTGCATAACCACGCATCACTCCAGGCGCATTCATGATTACCATTGTGTGAGGCAGTGCGGCGAAACAGAATGTGCTGGTTCTTCTGAGCCGTGGTAGTACTAATGGTTCCACCTTGTTACGCAGCATTCACGTTTTACCCTCTACGAATCTGATCACTATACGGTTGATAGTGGCGATAAAATCTACTGGTATGAAAGCCTAGAGGTGACTGAAGCGTCTTGAATTGGTTGAGCACAAATGGAGAAATGAATTTTGCGCTACTTTTCTCTGACAAATTAAAAATTTTATTTTATGGTTACGGATCAAAACTGAGCAAAATTAATGATAATCTTATCAAGTCAAACAGTTCCCTACAATTGTAGCAACAGAAATATTTGGAATCGGAAGCCAACTTCGATAATGTGATCTAAACAGCTAACGCTGTTTTCAAACTGCCTTCAGTGACAAAAACAATGACTACAACCAAAAATATAACATCTGATTTGTCTCACCGCATACAATTAGACCATTTTGCGTGTTCAGCCCATCAAAGTCTATCATGGGATCGTAATAAAGTGGAATAAGTCGTTATCAGATGAGTCCAAATGCTTTGCGTTTGATTTCGAGGAATAAGTGTATGAAAAAAATTGTTGTTACTATCACTCACCAGAGAAGAGATCCTTGAGCGTTGTACTAGAAATCAGTCCCTATGAGTGCAAATATAAGAAACGGCGGTAGGGATGCGGGACACCGGTTGGCGAGGAAACACTGGCAGACAGGCTATCCGTGTTTCGGGGTCGAACCTGTAAGGCAAAGTAAATGAAACACCCTGAACTGAGAAGGTCCAGTGAGATGCAAGCACTCACGATAAAATATTACTAGCTCAGTTGCCAAGCGTTACAGTGCCAATATACGATTACCTAATATATTATTTAAGTTCATTTCCAAAGGAAGCGATTCTGAGTGAAAAATGAAACGTGAAAATCCAAGATGTTCTCTGTGTTGCACATCGGTGGGCAAATGAGGGATTATTTTAAAGTGACAGATTTGATGCCTACTCACCCCATGAGAATGAGAATATGGGCCGTACTAAACGTTTCTAGTCATGTTTACTTGGATTCGAGGATACTGAGTCGAGTATAATGCCAGTGATTGCAGCTTTTCAATATAATTCTTTTAATGTTTAGCAGCTCTTATGAGGTGTTTTGGTCACGAATTAGCCACTAATGTACTTTCTATCAAACTTTTACCTTGATTTAATTAATTGCATATTTGATCTTTTCAAACACGTCATATGTAATTGTCCAACATAAAATGATAGTTTCTGTTTCACTGATTTAATAGAATTATTCAGTCTTCCACATTTTTCATATATATGGGGTAAAAAGAGACTATACGAGCGCTTTTATAATGTATATGACACGCAGTCATAAGCTAATGTGTACTTTACCACATACAGATACCAAAACAACTGTCTCATTTTTTGACAAGAATTTCTGAGTCACCGAAAAATTGCGTTTCTGTAAGCGACAATAAATTAGTCTTATTTATCTATGTAAACGATTCGCTTTATCACAAACTGGTTGTCTAAGACAGTATGAAACAGGAAGGGGCGAATTATGGGGAACATACAATGCGATACAAAGTTACATAGGATAGAATTGATGATTACGGCCACTAAAAAGGAAAGCTAAATAACCCCAAAATTTCTATTGCATTGAATCGTCTTACAGAGTACACATCGTTTTAATTCTGAACTTTGAAACCAGTTTTGCGGTCTCGAAAAAAATCAGTTACACCGTAAAATGCAACTACAGTTCATTTCACGAACGCTTCGTTTGTAAATCAATTTATTCCTGTCAGAGTTGAAAGAACAAGAAGTAAAGCTCATCTAGTAAACTTAATGAATCCATCTTGACATCAAAATACCCTTGGGCTTATTATACATTAGACGACCTCCAACAATGAGATTCATTACAGTATAGAGAAGGTTATGACAGGGATCCAATTCTTCAACAGAGCAGTTGTATAATCACTCCTTTTAATCATGAATGAGCTAGCCATTTTACAACCGATTATTTTGGAGAGTGTAGTGATCAACGTGTTTCAAAAACGAAAGAAGACATTTTAAAAATTATAATTAATTATGAAGTAATAGAACTAACATATCTGATCACACTCAAAAACAACACTGGTATATACTGAGGAGGAGGAAGTTGAATATCATCGACCAAACTTATTAACAATTAGACAGCCACAGGTGAATAATTCATCCAAAGTTGATCCATCTCCGAGGCTTGTTTCTTTTGGTGACCTTATACTCGAATTCCTTGCATTAGCACTTTCAGTCTGATCCTGTTCACTGTACATTCAATTCACCTGGGAAGTTACATACGGGAAGGGTTCATACAGTTCCTGACTTCAGTAAGCATTTGACTGAGCCGTGCGAACTATCCAGACCCATGTTCTTATAACCAAAAATGCACAATGGACTAGTAACCCAGACGCAATAGTGTCAGTAGTTTGTGAAAACATGTTAGTGGCAATGAATTATGAGAATGAAAAATTATTTATTGCGAAGTGACTGTAAGGTGATTGAGGCCATCTCCACAGCAACATGTCTATATATCTTTCTCGGGAAGCTTTTGACTGATTGCAGCCTCCTTTCGGAATATTGATTGACCAACTGTGCAATTCGTAAATAAGATATGAAGTAAAAAGAGTATTTTCATTATATTAGAAATGATGAGTTACTTTTGGAATTTGAAATCTCGCACTCTAAGTGAGTATCTCGTGTTGAAAGTTCTCAGCAAGAAAAAAACAACTCAGAAGTGACTCAAATTTTTGCATTGGTATGCCCGACACAAAGACATTGACCGAAGCATAACTTTGCAATAGGCGAGGTGATTGGGTGATTCGAGCATGGAATCATTAAAGCCTATTGGCATTACCCGGTTTCCGATATCGCTTTCCAAATGACACGATCACTGCTTACCCAAAAACAACAAGTACTAATCACGGCGGAGTGAAATTTCAATATAATACATTACTGTGTTTCGCAATAACACTATTTGAATTACAGGTACCAAACCTGAAGTTGACCAACCCATAAATTAAAGCACTACTGAATTATCCTGGTACACCTGACTGAATAAAATGCTCTTCGAGAATTTCCACCCTATACTATACAATCTACCGCTTCGAATAAATATTGAACCAAAAAACACGAATAACAGCTGTGGGAACATTCTTAGTTATCCGAACTACTGACAGGATGAAATCACGAACCAACAAAAGAGTTAAATCTGTTTAGTCATATGTCCTTTGGTGATGGGATTTTCTCTACTGGAAAATAGTCGTTGGTGAGGAACGGGCAAAAATACTCACTTAACACTGATGGCTCTAAAATCCTAACTTAATGTAACCATGGACAATCAGACCTATGGACTGAGTTTTATTGTTGTATGAACTATGCACGTGCTCAATGAGAAACCTACTTTGGTGGTAGACCGTTTTGCTGTCGTTCAACTCAACACCATGGAGTAGCTCGGTGTCAACTGGGCAGTCGCACTCCGTCAACACAGAGCTTCTCCCACCTGTTGTTAAGTACAATTAAACGTGTAACAAAATGTTATTCGAAATGATTTTTATTAAGCACACTGTTAACTAATATCATGTAATTTATGCCGCTACTGAGAAAGTGATTTTCAACAGAACAGGAACACATTTATATCTTTTGTTTGCATCACGACCACATCTGTGGCAGTGTGAATTTATGAAAGAAAATTAAGGCGTTTGAAACAGTATCCTGTTTCTTATTTAGTTTTTTATCTTCACCGACTGCACATGGCCATTCACATAGCCACGAAAATGTTACGGACAGAAAAATAAAATAAATTGTTTCATGAGCAACTGTCCCATTTTTACCTGTGTGCTTTATATCGGATAAAATTTAAGCGCGTCCAGAAAGACCACTCTAAGCCAGTCGCAGTCGATTGATATCCATTTTGGTCGATCCGATACATAATTCAAGTGTCCACACCATGGCAACAAAGAACCTTGAATGGAGGCGTTTGTGTGTGCATCGTTTGCGCTCCAGCCTACAAGTGTGTGTGTGTGTGTGTGTGTGTGTGTGTGGTTATTTGCACTTCGAATGACCCTTACCGCCCGAATGATCTCGCGGAGTGTTCCCGGTGGGAACAGAATAAAGTCGGGGCATTTTGCCGTCGTTGCCCATTTACTCTACCCCCACCCCATTCCCAAATGAAAGCGACTCGGTAACGGATGTTTCACCTTTTTTCATCTCCTAACCGGGGGACGACCAATGCTTCTACCCGCTTCAATTCTGACCAATTAGACGCTGCTTATCATGCGTACGTTAGCCATACGTATGGACAATTTGACAATTGTTCGATTGTTAGCACGATTGGTTCTAAGCTTTAGAATACCAGGGCAAGTAAAGTGAGCAGACTGTTCATGGAATAAGCTGATCACTTACAATTCGGGAAATCATATCCTCTGATCCTATCGGTGTTGTCACACGGCTTGACGAACATAGATAAAATCAGAAGCTGGGAGTGTTTAAAAAATCTCTACTGGGCCATTCATAGTTTTATGACATTTCTGAGACAGAAAAAAATGTGAATCACGACAAAAACAAAATACTCGGGGACAATTTGACGTGTAAAATGAATGCACCACATAGTTAAATAAATGAGGGTATTCAGTTGCTTTGATGCCCTTCTGTCTGCAAAGCAAATTAGATGAAACGAACGAAATTGAAATCCTGGTCTTTAAATGATCTATAGTTAAATTCTCGTACAACAAAATCCATTTATCACCAATAGAAATGAAGATGATTGTAATTATATAATTAGTTAAAGCACCAGGCGTAAGCCATTTCCTGACTGAGACAGTATTGCTCACTCAGAGTCACTGATCTCTAGGTATCATATTTCTTTACAGAATCATCAACCTTTGATTAAAAAAATTTAATCAAATCTGGATCGAATCTAATTCCTTCGAGTGACACAGAACAGATTTCATAATCACCAAACTGGTTGGCAAATAATGGTCAACTTGTATTCCAACTTACCAATTCATTTTCCCTTCGAAAAAAACGAAGATAAACACTGCTAAATTCAGTTACTGGTCCATCGAGCTGTCAATTTTTATTATATGTCCTGTATCGATTCGGTCCCCGAGAGACCCTGTTTTTAACTAATGTAGCCACTTCATTAATGGTTTCGCAGGATTTCAGTTTGATTTATCAGTCATTCATGATTAAGAAGCTTTGGTTTCACAAGTAAAATGGAAAACTATCAAAATTTACTGCAAAATATCAACTAAAAATGTTTCTCTTCACCCACAAATGAGCAAAATGAATTGCCCTCAGAGTTTCCGATTCATGCCAGTAGGACATTTTCAGGATATATTCTCTCTCAAAAGTTGTAGAGTACACAAAGAGGACCGAAATTTCTGTGGAAATCTGGTGTCTTTGCTCCACTTTTCTACATGATTGTCCCGGATCGATTATGGCCACCTTCTTAATTATTCACTCTAAATTAGTTGTCTATCATCATATAAGGGGATTTAAAAGATACAGTTATCTCCCGTTGTGCTTCCATTTGTGTTCAATCTTGGTTGGATCAGATGCAAACTGATGGAAATACAACATACATACCACCAACCTAAGGTGGCGGTGGCGTAGTGATTTAGTCGCTGTCACCCACGTGCTTTGGACCCTGTAATCCGAGGTTCAAGCCCCCCATCGCTACCTAGCTTTGGTGGTAGGCAGCTCTACTGTCGTTCGGTTCAATATCACGCCTAACCTAGAGGGGCCTTATGTGGTTCTCCACTCCAAGTCCCGGGGCTTAGGCTGCCGGTTTCCACCACTGAGCAGCAGGTCCTCGTGACTATGGGGTTCGCCCCGTCTGTTGTTCATCACACTTAGGTGTGCAATAGTAAGAAAACAAGCGTGTATGATAATGAGAGAAGAATCAACTCGATTATATGTTAGGCTTATGCCTAAGCAATGCACAAGACAGTCAGCGTGACAGTGAATTCCAAGGATCACTTTGAAAGCAACACACACACACACGAAGCAGGTCTCCCGAGAAACCCGGCTTCATCTGTTACGTGACACTTCAGGAAAACAGATTACAGAGTTCAAAGTCATGCCACGTTTATCGTGGTCGAAAACTGCTGGCATTTTGTGAAGTAATGCTAGTCGCAGCACACACACACACCGCCGTGTACACAGAACAATCTACTCACAGTATCTTTTTACTTAGGCACTGGACAAACCTTAGCCTCCTCCACCTATCACATCGTCCAGATGTTAAACTTCGCGTTTATTTTCACTGTCTGTTCATTATCCTATATCGACGATTGGCATGTTTTACATTCACAACCGAGGTGAGTAATTAAAGTGCCTGCATCTCACAACATCTGTTTTCTCTCCGTGCTCAAAAATACAGATTATATTTGTCTGTGGCAAAGCAGCAGTTGAAATTCTAACTTTCCTGTTCCGGATACTTTCAAAAGGTCGTAAACAGTACTATGATGTACGAAATGTCAGTAACCCACTCCAATTTTCCGCAATTCATCGGTAATGAAACCATCCAGGTTGATCTATTTTTAATATATATTCATGATGCGGCTCATTACCAAATAGAGAATCTAAACGGATTTTCTGAGTTTAAGAAACTGAGTTATTCTGGTCCCTCGATGCGAAAAACACCCAAGTTTTCAAATTTTAGACATGAGATTCGGCTACCTGATCTCCCTCAATAATTGCCATTTGAGACTTTCCAGTCGTGAAAATGGTGTCCCACACCATGACAAAGACCGTCGTAGGCCCAATGGCCGAAGATTAACTTGTTATAATGCAGCTTACGTCAGGACCTTCTAAATTATGTTTTCCCATCGTGAATATAGTTTCATTCGGAAGTTCACTTGATATGACTTTTTAACTGACGCAATTTGATCATCAAAATAATGGTATTCAATCCACGATATTAATCCCGTTTTCCCGAATTTTAAGTCCAGTGTAACCTGTAACGTGTGCTCCACGTGATTCCACTTCACACCCAAGAGGTCGCTGTAACTTAGACTCACTTGTTAATTGTTTCGGACCAACATGTAGATGTTTTTCAAATTCCGTGTTTAACCCTCTGGTTATACTCACTTGAGTTCAGCAAAACGTACTGACAAACCAACAACTTTTTCCGGCACTCGTGCGAATTCTGGTGCTCAGGTTCTTTCGGGGCAGTATTTATCTAGCCGCAAAATCCTTAAGATTCCTCTAATTGGACAAATGAAGAGTCCAGGAACTCAATCATGATGCATGACCTTGATTATTGTCGATCAGGTACAGTAGGCGATTTGAATATTGTTCAGCCTTATACAACTGGACACTTGGGACATCGCTTACTCATAAAACATACATAGTGAACTACGAAGTGCGTTTTATTCACAGCACACGGAATGAGTTCAGTAGCATTTTGTACTGCCATTGGTGTGGTAAAGTCGTAATCGAAATCCATTATGTTTCTCTGTACGGTTATGAGCTGCATCATCTTCATGCAAAACTAAACTAATCTCGGTGGTTTGCTTACCGTGAAGTTGTGGAAAAATGGGGTGGCGTTAATTGGATTTCCTACACCACATTTGGCTATTTTGCTGCAATTCTACACAACAGTCACTAAAAAAATGAGGACTCCACTTCACCGGACCCATTCACTCTTAAGTCTGTCTAAATTTTTAGAGCTATGCACGAGACCTCAAATTCGAATGAAATGTTCTCGGCCCACGTGGCTAGCACACTCAGTCAATCATCACTCACGGTCAGTATACATTAGCGTCTTTCTAAGATATTTGTCGGTTTTGTGTGACAAGTGAGAGGCTGGAACGACTATAGTTCAATTTCCTAAGAGAAATCGTGCCAAACGTCCGTGCGTGAGAAAGGAATATGCTTTTCTTTGTTCAGAACGGGCCCTAAGAGGAGTGTCAAGGAACTTTGGTCTGAATTTACGACAATCAATGTTGATTCTTTGCACGACCGAATGACGTCAAAGGGCTGTGTGTGAGTGTGGGAAGTATCGATTGGAACTTTGGAACAGGTTTTCAGTGTTGTTCAAACGGTGAACTTCCTGACTTATCAGATATCAATATCCTGATTAATAACTTGCTGCCCTGTCACATTCACTCTAACCGAGACGAAACAGGTACCCAGTGCTTCCTTCTCTGTTGGTGTACAACCTTCACCACAAGCAACTCTGAGAGACATTTGAATTTAAAACCCATGCCTTTTCTTATATCATGAATTGACTTGCAATAGCTTGAAAAGGAAATTATCGAAACACATGTTCTCGTGACATTTGTGATCTGAAAAACACGAAATTAAACTTCTAGAACCTCGAGTTGTTTGATTGTGTTTGACCCGATAGGAAATTATCAGGGCTATAGATATGGTCTCAGAGCTCAGCTGACAGAGTGCGTGCTGTGCCGTCCATATGTGAGGACCAATCCCACAGAGACTGGTGATCTTCGCACAATTGGTCATATTAAATAAACAGCTGGTACGAAGAGCAGTTGGCGAAGTTAGACAAGCACCGAATACTGAGCAGGTGAATCAGTCCCGAGGATACATGTCTGCATGTGTGAAATCTTGCACACCCAGCGCGTTTTTCTTCTAGATTCCATGAGGGACACCGTGGATTTGATAAATGCTTACAAATAGGATAAAGTTTAGCAACTTGTTTTTTTAGTTTTTTCCAGCTATGATCTCCTAGGAAGATTTTTATTGGGTACGCAGCAGAAAAATGTAGAACCAGTGCCTGAAAAGGAGCACTGGCCACAATTCATGCAGAGGCGTTAGATTGGTGCAGTCAGATAGCATCACAAGCTCGTAACAACGAGCAATTTTCATTTGCTTTAATACATATGAACCATTCGGAAAAAAGCGAATCTTTACATCGGCCGTAATCATTGTTCATGAAAACCCGATCAGAAGATAGATACTTTGGCAGGCAAACAATCAGGGTGATCAAACAAGCAGATTAAGGGATCACCGGTCATTTATATATCATTTTCACGTCTGTTCAGCTATTCCGGTTGACCAGAGTATTATATGCAACAGGCGAATTATTCCTCGTTGTACATGCGATTATATTTTCATCACCCGTAAAATGCACCATCGGTCGAGTTACGATTCTAGGATGAATTATCGTTGAAAAAAACATACGGGAATGATTAACTGTTACAATAACCATATAGAGTGCGTTAGTAGAGGAAAGTGTTAGGGATAGGTGGTTCAACCTGACGCACTCCTTTTTCACCGTGAAGCTGATAAAAAGAAATTCCGCGAAGCAACTGTCTATTCAGTTTAATCCTCTTCCCTAACATCATCTATTATTCGATTAGTAAGCTCTCACACAGTGTTCTTCACTGTGGATTTTAATACTGGAATAACACTTTTTTGCCAAACAGATGAATGTATTCACGTGTGTGTATGAACTCAGTTCGACGTGGGAAACCATGTATAGCACCCGATAAAACAGTAGATATCTTCAAGTTTATACATATGTGTTTTGTTTCACGAAAAATAACAGCCCTGGATAAATTTTCCAATTGACCAGATCAAAACTCGTTTGTGAAGTCATTGATGGGTCTGTTGGAGTGCATTACTCGACCGTCGCGTGCAAAACAATGTTTGATTTTTCCATCTTTCAACAGGCTACCTGGTTGAAAATAACCCCACCGAAGGCTTTGCTTACAGCTGAGCGTTGACTCAAAAAGATGAATTATATCAAAATCGACAAAATTCATTGCAGCAGCACAAAATGTTTGCATATTTCCCAACTGCAGTTGTTTAACTTCTGTTATTGAGGTTCGACTTGGTCATACTATTCGACCAAAACAATGTAGTAAAGAGCAAGAAGAAGCCTCATGATTACAGGATGTGTTGAATTCAACTATTTCGTGGTAGCCTCATCAGCTGTGTACATACATTCGGATCACGTTTGATTAAAATAGTGACAGTGTGACAGAGTGACGGTTCGCTGAAGCGGCTGCCATTCGACGTAACA
>UZAN01045155.1:17447-27521 GCA_900618425.1 Echinostoma caproni
GATGACACAGATTGGATCATTGTACCCACAGCAAAGGACATTTTCCTTCAGATTTGTCGAACAGGGACAACCGAGTGGTAGATTCGTATTGAATAGGCTTTCTTTTTGTATATGATAGTCCTCGAAGGTTGTTGAACAAAAGCATCATCACCGTGCGCAGTTCGAGGATCCAATGTAATTACACATTACACACCTTTTCAACGCACTTCCAGTCTTCGAATCTGTTGCTTGAAGGAACCCCGGGTCCCCGCTTGTTTTGTCTCACCTGTTCATTGATCCATGTAAGCTCCCCCCCACACACAAAATAGTTGTGGTCACTTTATTCACTGTTCCGTGGTTCGATCAACCACTTGTACGATTGACATTCAATAGGTATACCTTTGGCATCTTATCGCGTGGGTCAGTAAACTGATTGCCTGGATGGGTCATGCCTAACTATGCGAGGCACAATCAATCAATTTATGCACCGGAACAGACCGCATTCAGTTTGTGTTTTGTGGGAACTTGAGACGCTAATTGATTTTCATATTTTTCACTCAGTTGGTTTTAATTAGTTTCTCCTTTAGGTGATTTGCAATTGAGCCAGAAAGCTATATGAACTCAAGCCCTAAGCATTACCATATTACACAAGAATGAATCTGTTTAGTGAAGGTACAAATATAAAGTTTAGGTAATCAAACCTCAAGGAATAGGGATGGGATTGTAGAATTCCGAAAATTCCAGAAACGACAGACTGAGCCAGACAACCGTGTCGGTAAACGTTTTTGTCAGAATTTACTGCACAAAGGAACCAAATCACTGAGATACTCATAGTGAATGATTATGCGCATCGATCATTTTTCTGGTTTCCGCTTCCTTGAATGCTATGAAACACCATTTCCCCCTTCTGTTGAGCTTTCCTAAAACTATGAACTTTCGGAACCCGGGGTTCAGAAATTGGTCTTCTTCCATACCTGTTCTCCCGTCGTTGTTTAACGATCACTATATTGGGAAAAAATCCCGACCATGAAAACATAAATCAGTATACAAAGTTATTTTCACGTTTGGGTTGTGAAAAGATCATAAGGCTTTGTGGAATTCGAACCCATGCACGGATGCCATATATATCGTATTTAACCGGTTGATAAAGCACCAAACACCTGCTAACTTATTTTCCAAAAGACATCGTCATTGAGATTGCAGGGGATCTTTCTTATGAAATTACAACACATTTTAATCACGTAAAAATGCTTCCGTACAGGCACTAATTCATCCCATGGGCAAAGTAGTGCTCGAAAAGAAATCAGACAACACGATAGCATACCGTGTTCCAGTCACAGAACTGAACGCGATTTTCTTGCATTCTCCCATTACCTACATGTTAACGATGGCCATGAGGAGGCTAAAGCTGTTAGAGCTTGTGAAATAATCACTTCGATCACGAAAAACGGACCATGTGGTCGGTCTATCTCCGCATTTTTCAGTCAACTAGGGTGAGGGTGGATGCTGACTCTTAGGGGAGGGGGATGTGGCACTGAATCGATTATTGCATAACAGGCTGAAGCTAAAGACAAGATGGAGAAAAAACGCTGTTCACTCATGACCCCGTTCTACTCAGTCAGTTCAGGTCAGTTGTGAATGGTCGTTATCTATCAATCTATTTATCTATCTAACTATCGATCGATAGGGTGGATGTCCGTCTGTCACGTGCGAGTAAGCATGTGCGGGCTGAAACCGGAAAATGGAGTATGGAACCGATTTGAAACGGGGGACAAACTTAAGCGAGATGCAGTGAAATGGAATGGAGTAGAAAGACGGCCAGAAAATGGACACAAAGCTGCCAGTCAAACCGAAAAGTTTAGGAAAAACCAGTGAGTTTATATTTTAATTTGAACGGATTAGTCTCATAGAAACGAATTAAGTTATACACCGGAAATTCTCATCAATCGGGACCACAAATAAAACGGTACTAGAGGTAAATTAAATCCGTAAGGAGTATATAATAACAATAAAATCTTGCGAAAAGAAGGTTACGATTTAATGGAAAATAATTTTAGTCATTTATTCGTGAGTTGTACTAATTTCAAACTACACAACTTTCGGGTAATAAATATTTCCCAGAAAGCGCAGCATCGTCGTCAACTTACCGGCTTGATTAAGGAATATAATTTTTTGCATACTTAAGAAAATGCATAATGACCTCAGACCAGGAAGGACCCAGTATCTTAATGGGAAAATTGACAGACAGATTGGTCTGACCTTGGTCGATCGGTCCATACCCTCCCTGTACGAGAGGTGTATTTGATAGATCTTGTTGACCAGTAACCTTGACACTTTTGAACAGTTCACTTTTTAGTTTGACCATTTTGAAGCGGATATGAGTCAATCACATTGTCCCTTTTCACAGAAGGGACAGTTGAAAGGCGCTGTGTCCCACGAAAGTCCGAATGTAGAATGCTCTGAGATCAACTGCCAGTTCACATATGAGCCCATTAAATTCAGGAAAGAACAAAAAATAAAACACTAGACATTTGTTTAAAATGAATAAGACGGTATTTTTGTAGAGTTAGAAAAACAAAACATAAATCAAAAGTCTAGGTCTCATTTGACAGCCCATTCGAATCAAAAGCAACCATCACGCGTTTCAAAATGGCCCGAACTGTTCACCGATTCTCTGTGACAAGTGCAAAAAAGAGAATTATTTGTGTGTTGCAGTTCTTAGGTAAGCTGGACCGGTCTTCGCGTTTCAAATAGTCCGAAGGTGATGCTGGTGGTTCCAAAGTAGTCCCCAATGGCAATCCGATTGTCTATCCGTCCCAAAGGCCATTCTCATTCCCACCCACGTCCTAAACAATAGGACCACTTCCGAAATTTCTATAGCCTGGAGCTTAGTAATATCTTGTTTCACTCTCTCAGTGATACCAAGGGATAAAAACAGAGTACGTTTTATGCGTCAGGTGTCGATTATATCTACATACGCCCCGTGTGATGATGATGAACAGAGTAACCAATCAAACTTCACCCACGGTAACACGAGAACACAGCCCACGTGGTTATACTAAACCATGGGGACGATGTACATAAACAAAATGATTAGTCTCCCTTTGGCCACTTAATTCTGTTCAACTGCGGTAGCAAATTCCGAGCAGATGTGGACAAGCGTTCTGATGAACGAGTTCAAACAAACGGTTGTTTCTGTTTACTACAAACACTATGTCAGTTTCCGATCATTCTAAATTGTCGCATTTACTCATACACAATCGGATGCTTATGGTGTTTGCTGTTCGGTAGTTGACTAACCATTATCATCATCCTCATCGTCATCATCGGCCCCGAGATTGCAGATTTCCCATGCACCAGCAACGTTCAATTTCTCCATCACATCAATCCATTTGATCTGATCTGATGTGATGCGATCTAATAATAATGCTGATTGTACGTCAATCAGGTTTTGTCAGCAGTTTCTTCAACACCAGACATTCAGTAAAGCCCTATGCTATATGCACTCAGACTTGAGTACTGTTCACTATCCCGTCAAGCTTTAGCTAAAACCTACACCTCTTTAACCCACCTCTAACCCAAATCCTTCAACCACAACCCATAGTAAATTGGCCCAAAGTCAAAGACTTTAGCCACGTTGTTGTAAAGGAGTTAGATTAAAAAAGTATCAAGATATTATTGGGTTAATGAGTTTTTAAAAGAAGATAACATTTCACAAAGGTTAATGTTGAAAAGCTTGGTAAACAAACAGCATAGCTAAATTCTGTACATTAAGCTTCAAGGATTTTGGGTCGCGGCTAAATATTGGAATTTCGGTCAAACCTGGATTGAAAAAGGTGTAGCAATGGGGATCTTCTGTCTATTTTGGGTCGTGCTCCGCTCGTAGGATTACTACTGCTAACTGGAGCATGTAAATTCCACTCTGCTGTGGATAGTACATGGCAGATCATTTCATTAGGGGTGCAAAATGTCGCGCTTTTGATACCAGAGGTTGCTGTTGTAGAAAAATTGCCCAGACAAAGAGATCAGACCATTTGGTTCGGCCCTGATCTTCTGGGACTTAATCAACTCTAACCGTGTACCTACAGCTCCACTGTTTGGTTAAGTTTATCTGTTCTGGTTGGTTCCAAATCAATAGTATAACAACATACGCGTAATTTATAACTGAAAATTTTTACGGTTAAAACATCCACTTTTTTGCACGGATACAGAACAACTTGCCATGTTACATCGATCAAAGCTGTTGAAAAGAAGGGCCTAACGCTGCTTCGCATTACTGATTTGTGTGATTTCATTTAGCATGTCAACTGTCGGTTCTGATAAAGGCGATTCCTGATAGGATAAGGGAAGATTCAGACACACCTTAATAAGTCACCTAATCCGGTGTTATATTCAAACTGTCTAGATTCGTACAAAAGTCAGTAAGTATAACTAACTACTCCAAATCTATAGATACTTTTAACTCAAACAGTGTAAAGAAGAAATGGAAAGTCAGATACGCTGAAATGGTCTTTGATAATGCGAAAGGTGTGGAACTGTGGAGGGTGAGGGTGAGGGAAATTCACTAACGGATATAAATCCCCCGAGCTTTTCCGCATAAGTGTGTCTGTGATTTTACTGATAGTTTACTTATTCCTAGTGCACTGTTTAATGTTTTTTACACGTAATCGAACCGCCTTCTCGTGTGTCCTGCGTTCCACTCCTGATATAACGGTCAATCGCATTGAGTTATCCCTCTTTGCACGAACAATGGGCAGTGTAGGTTGATCGACCGCCGTGCTTTGTTTGTTGATTCACAACAAGGCATTTTCTTGTTCCACCGTGGACGGTTCATCTTCTTAGTTGTAGGCTAGCGGACAAATTTCAGTTGGTTAAAACTCCGTTTTGAGATCTAGTTTAATTTGGTTCAATTTAAAGGAATTACGGGTGTTAACATTAGTTTACTCTCATTAGACAAATAGACAAGTAAATCTTGCTTCTACAGGTCCTAACGTTTTCCGATCATAGGGACAGTGTTTCTGTATCAAAGATGATGCCAAATCCATTGTTCCGTCTAAGTTCATCTATATAGTTGTGCTCTTCAAGCTGTATCTCGGATGCACGGATGACAAAAGAATGACGTTTAATAATAATAATAATAATAATAATAATAATAATAATAATATTCTAATCAAAGCTCCAAACAGAATAGTGCACCTTTTCCAAAAAAGAAATGAATCCTTGATATTTAGATTAGTCCTCGGAATATAATAGACTGGAGTCTAACTGAGAACCATCGACTAGCCACAGAATGCATTAGGTGTCGATAGACAAAAATGATACAGCAAAAATTGGCGTCATTGGTCATCACCACGAGCAAATGAGAGGACACAGAGTACTCTCTCTCTCTCTGTACAGTGGTATCAGTTGGGGCAATTGTTTCGGCCTGAGGGCTTCCATTAGAGTTCACTACACGTATTTGAATCTGTTCATCGTACAGTGTTTCAGTATGCTCTGAGGACTGTGGATTGAATTCTCGCCACGAAGGTGTGCACAATTTTGTGGGTTGAACTGAAAGAGGACAGCTATTTAGTTGTTGTTGTTGTTGGTGGTGGTGGTGGTAGTAGTAGTGGTGGTCCACATAGCTGGCCTTTAATTTCTTAGTTTTGTAGTGTGTGAAATAACAAGCAAGCTGATGCAATTCATTCAAGTGTAAGTGTTGGGACTCCTGACAGGGACACAACACGTGTCGATTGCTGATGGGTTCCGCCCAGGACGAAACAACTGTCTAACGCTCTTGGCCGGTCAAGACAATGATAATTCCGTTGCAAATAAATTGGAAAATACACCGACTTGCATAACTATGTGATTATATGAACAGATGATGATAAGCAACAGAATTCATATTGAACAATACTCGCAGAAAATCAGACAAATAAACAAAAAGATTGAAAAAATAAGGTAGAAATGTTAGATTCTCCAGACAATATCATCAGCACTGTGTACTTATCCCTGCTTTCTGGTGCACGCATTCACTACTCTGGAAACAGTAATAATTTCTTAAAAATCGACGAACAATTTCTCAAACCAATGACACACGGAAAATATATAATTTCCTTTTGAAAACCGTCCAATTAAAGAGGTGAATAAATATGGACGAGAAAAAAGTCATTTCATCCCATAGTGCGTGCGTGTGTGTGTGTGTGTGTGTGTGTGTGTGTGTGTGTGTGTGTGTGTTGATACCCGTTCAGAACGAAACCTAGCAGTCGATCACAGAATACCAGGCAGGACTGGGATCCTCCTGATTGGAGAAATGCAAGTAGATGAGTCCCTGGGTGTTCATTTAGTCCAGCAAATTGCTGTTTCGTTGATTGCACCCCTGCCCACCCCCCGGAAAGGAAATAAAATTTACAAAAACTCCGGTTCGTTAGATTTCCAAAGACCGAATGAGTAGGGAGCAATTGACGGTGATTATATCCACAAAGCTAGGTTCATCGCTACAAGTTTATCTCTTTATTTTTTCAAAGTTTGTCCACTGATCCAGGGGAAATGTACACATTAGCCATTTGACTAAAAAGTAACGAACATCAACAAGAAAGGACAGTAGATTGGATTCGTCTCGTTTTGGGAAAAAAACGACTCAACAGGCTCAAGAAGTAGCGAATAACAGGGGTTCATTAGCGTGTATCGTAAAATATCGATTGTTCGTATGGCAATGGAACATTCGGAAAGTTTCCTTCTGCGATATTTTAAGCACTCATTGAAAAATTCAATTAGTGAAAGCAGAACATTACTCGATATTTGGCGCTGACGATATCAGAAGTGAGACTGATGAACTAAAAATCCCTTTCGTGATTCCGACTGAATGGGACGAAATCACTTTTATCATGAAAACGGAATGCTCTTAATTCTCATCGCTACCAAGAGTATTGTAAGCCTCTACTTTTGGTTAAAATTTCTACAAAAGAAGAAAAGGAACTACTACCGAATGATCTCCCCCTGAAATTCGTCCGAAAGTCGTGTGACTGAATATCACTTCTTTCCATCAACACCACTACTGGGACTGTTTAACCTATTTTGCAGGAGTTTTGGCCGCTTTTAGTGTTACCGGATGATGAAATGCATCGTGAGATTGGCTAAAAATTATCACCGTGTGGGGATGCATTCTTTCTCACCACTGGATTTAATCAGTTAGACAACCGGTTATTTGTCGATACGCCGAAATTTTTAAAAGGCACTCGAAGTTTACCATAGAACGAACATGTCCACTTCTGAGTTACGGTTCCAGTAACACGAGTTACCTGGTCTGATCATTTTACGTATTACCACGAATAATCACATTCCGAGATCCAGTGGACCAATGAGCCTGTTTGCTGATAGACATATCGAAGACACCCGTTAGGTAGGGTGGGGTGGGAGCAAAGATCCAGTCATGGAAATTGTGATTTACTCTCAATCGTGACCAAGCTCTGTTGCTGCGAATGGTTTTGTTTGACGTAGCAACTGAAAACGTTTAAATCAGAAGGTAACTGTGATCAAACTGCTTTTCAATCACACAGTCGAAAACTAGTTTAAAAAAAACTTATTTTGGTTTTATTCCCGTGCGCTACATCAATAATGATTATTGAATTCTTGATGAAAATTGTTATCCTATCCAGTACACACGAATCAGCGAAGTTGGACTATATCGTGAATTTGGTGATTTACATAGCAAATGAGGCGTGAAGTGAAAAGCTGGGAAGCATTATCGTAAAGCTGTTTTGGTTGTACTGGACCTTGTCATCAACACCAGTGCACGAATCCATCCACAAAACTGCGAACTGGGTACCTTACCGGTAGTAGAAAGACAGATTCATAAACTGATTCGTCTCTCCAATCGGGAACACTTGTAGATAGCTCAGGGTTAGTCGAGTTTCGGACTGACAAAAACACAAAAGACGCACACACAGAGACTGCGTTTTGTTTCCCACTGTTGTGAACGAAAATTCGGATACGGATACAAAACAGGACACACGGGAACAGTGTTACCATCGTGTATCGAACAACGGTTGACAGACCCCAGTGTCTGTTTGTGATTATATGTGAGTAGTTCTATCGAATGCCTCTGCTAAGCAGAAAATACAATGAGAAAAAAACAAAACACTGGTCATTATTTCATTCTTTTTGGAAGTAAATTGGACAGGACAAAGTGTTAATTTAGAAAAAGGTATTCGCGAAGAAATTTCTTTTCGATATATCGCATCAGGCGTTTACATATATAAGGTGATCACAATACAGATGTATGATCGGCCGATTAGAGCTCAGTTAGTAACGATGACAGAGGCGAGCAAACAGATCAAAAGAATATGACAAGGCTAATTAGATAGTCGTGGGTGGGGGTGAGAACACAAAGGTCAAATAGACAAACGTTCGAGAGATGAGCAGATTAAATGAAGGTTGTGTTAATTGCACACAAACTAGCCCAGTTTGCGCAGGGATTTCCTCGCAGTCGTTTCGATCCCAGACTGAGTTTGTTTTTCATTTCCTGTTCGTTATCGGTTAGGATAAATGCCTCCAGGACGAATGTAAATTATCTCATCGGAACAGTGATCAAATTGGTTTATATTTCACCGTATTGGGCATCACACACACAGTTGATTCGTTTGTGTATGGATTCCATAATAAAGTATGCATTTTGTGTTCATCCGTGGTGGGCACATCATGACTTGTAGATTTGGAGAGAGCTGAAGTTGATCTTTCAAATGCAGTAATCATAGATTAGAGTTCAACACACCGGATCAATCCTCAAGGTCAAAACAAATGTGTGTATGTATGTTTTTGTGTTTACGATGAATATCATACTTGTCAAGAGGTTATTCGATCAGATAGCCGTTTTTGACTGAGTGCACTGCTACATCAATCTCCATGTATGATTTATTATTTTTTCACGGTACAATAACCTTTATAAAAAGAGAGAAAGGTCCATGATTTGTTCCAGAGTACAATACTGCTAGCTTGTCCAGTTCAAAGTTCTTGGGGAAAGTAACAATCGAAGCCATCGGCTAACCAAAGCTTGATTCGCAAGGTAGCGGGGCGGTGTGTGAAAACCATAATCCATTGGGAGCTGATGTCCAAATCATGAGATCATTCGCCCATTGGATGGGGTCAAACTTCCAAGTTGCCCGGTACACCTCGATGCCCAAACGAGCTGGCGACCACTGTCACAACCAAGAAGGGTTACTTCTCCAGTGGGTGCTGGATCAACTCAGTCTTGAAGTAGCATTTTACACTTTGAAGGTGCAAAACGCATACCAAACATGGACACACCAGCACTCACACTATCCAGAAAAGCTTGTAACTTATCTGGATCTTTCCTTAGTAGCACAATGTCGTCTGCTTACTCTAGATCAGCCAGTCTGCCACCTGGAAGTAAATCGATACCACTATCCTCACACGATTATAGAGCTGTTTCAAGAACTAAATCCATCGCGAAGTTAAATAGAAACGGAGGGAGAGGGCAACCCTGTCGAACACTTTTCGTGGTGAACTCGGGTGAAAACGTGCCGTAAGCTCGAACTCGACTTCGGCTATGAGTATAGAGGAATCGTAATATTAAAATAAATTTCTCGGGCAGCGCCAGAGTTTAGAGCGGTCGACTGGGTCGAAGGTCGTTTTAAGATCCAGGAAAATAGAGATGGTGGGTCTAAAACCAGCCTGGTTCTCACGCGTACACCGTTCACGTGCGGCAGACAATCGACGGAGTATGATACCAGCAAGAAGTTTAGAAGCAATGTTAATTAAACTAATTCCTCTGTGGTTTTTACAAGAGAATTTGTCACCTTTCTTGTAAATCGGTATGATGACCGATTCACACCATTCAGCTGGAACCTGTTCCCTCTCCCACAGTGAGCACAGNTTCATTTTGTACAACCATTAACCATGCACTATCGTGTACCGGTTTTGGTTGCTATCCTTTGGCTGCCCATTTGGATGAACATTAGGCGACAGATAGAAAAGGTTGACAGTAGGATCGAAGAGAAAATTGAGAAGTTAATTGGACTGATGATACAGAGAAACTGAGAAGATTCACAAACGCCACTGTTTACGACACCCAGCCATATCACTCAGTGTCTCTAA
>UZAN01045156.1:0-20693 GCA_900618425.1 Echinostoma caproni
TATTTGTGATGACCGACTAGGAGCCCTGGACAGCTGTACCCGAGGACAATGGAATTTATTGCTCAAAATGCTATACAGTAGTGAGTATATTATGAATCTGAAAATATTAGGCCTTCACACCTTATGGATTTTGTACAGTGGGATCAAGCCTGTTTGGCACTCGATCGAATCGCATCAGTCTGGCATGTGAAATGCATGAGGGGCCAGCTATCAAACTCATTGTTGTCTAACAACAACTACGTCCGGGAAAAATCAGTGCAAATTCCAGTCCTCGTTGAGAACATACCAAAACAAAAAGTTGCTAGCAAATTTGGGTTATTGTTCATATTGTTAGTTTTCAATCGCATCCCGTCACACCGTTTATAGTGACCTAGATATTTTGACTCCTCTGATTTAGTGCAGGCTGATCAGCCACCAACGAACATAAATTTGATTCAAATGGTTGACTTGAAGTGTGGCTGTTATTTTGTTAACTGTTAAAAAGAGCCAAACTTTCCTGATGACAGCACATCCGAGCATTAGCAGAATAAGCCTACACATGCGGCCGATTCAGTAATTCTTCCTTGCAGTCACAGTTAGACAACTGGGACACACGAATGTTGAGCCTTATTCATTGTTGCATAATCTCAAGAAACCAATGAACCATAAATCGCAGGCGCTGTATTTCAAAGGAAATGACAGCACAGAAAACAGTCCAAACGTTCGACGGCGGGCAAAATCAAGAAAGCCGTTTTGGACAGTGAATGAATGATTCAGGGTGATGCCAGCTTGGTTGTAACGGCAACTGAAAGCACGTGTGTTCGAATTTCACTAGACTTAATTGCATCAATATGTTTTACGTGACAGCCCGTTCTGACGGTTTTTTTTCCTAAAAGCATTATCATTTTGTACTTAATAAAAAGAACTACAATCTAAATGAACCAAAGTTTTAGGTAAAGAGTTTGTAAATATGCATTCCTTTCCCATGAATTATACACCATGATTCTTATTCCATTTAATATTTTCTATGCCGTAAATACGTTAGGTTATGGTTCATGGGATTATGTGACATAACCCACCCATTTTATTGAAGAATGTGGCGATAATCACTTACTTGCAACCCTTGTGTTTAATTACAGCAGATCCACCCGGTAAGTATTCACACTTTCACCGACTGTGTACTCAATATATGTGAATATTTTTTGCAGTCTAATTGTTGCTGATATCATCTTGTGCAGGCCAGCTTATAAACGTTGATCATCGTTATTGTATTCTGGCCGCTGAAATATCTGAAATGGAGGCTGGTACATATTTAAATACAGACTGGTTCGTGTTATATACTGTTTGCTTAAGTTTTCCTGAGAACCTCTGAAACTGTGGTCTTGCTGCTACCGAACAGAACTATCACCAGACGACAAAGTTTTACGTATCGATTTTAGACTGGTGACGGCCACTCATTTCATTTAGTATTCTCCATTGTGCAATTGCGGTAGGTTATTGTTGATAAGATCATTTCATATAACCTATCTACTTGAAGAATGACGTGGTAATCGTATTATTACACCTTCTATGTTACCTGTACACCAGCACCATCCGGTAAGTGATTACACTTTCTCCGATTATGTACTCAATATATGTGAACTCTTTTTGCAGTCCATTTGTTGCTCCTATCGCGTGTAGGCAAGTTTATCAACGTTAATTACTAGGAATGGATTCTGACAGCTGAAATAGCTGAAATGAAGGCTGGTACTTATTTAAATACTGAGTACGTCGTACTGTGGCCTTTTCATTTAATCTTTCCGAGCACTTCTGAAACGGTGGTCTTACTACCACCGTGGTATTGCTGCTACCAAAAAGAACAGTCACCAGATGTCAAACTATAGATATCAATCATAGACTAGTGACACGTAATCATCAAACTATAGTAATTGGAGTACTCTCCCGAGAGAGTGGTTAAGTGCAAACTTACGGGACACTTCATCTTAAAAAAAACAGGAGCAACAACATTACTGTTCCTTTCCGAAGGATGGAATACAAAATGAATGAATGAATGTGCTTTTAAGTGGCCAAAAGTTCCTATCAAACCTAAAAAAATACCTTGTGGATTTTTCCGTTTTCCTTGTTATACCGGCTGCATACGTTGCACCTGTTGCTTCAGTACCGAAACGCTGTGATTAATCTCTATGTATCCATCGATCGTAACCACGAAAAATAACTGAAACATGCAGTACAATGGAAAAAGTGAAAGTGAATCTTAAGAAACGTACCTTTTCTATTTACGGGTTCAGACGGGTTTCCTGCACCACTCTCTCGTAATGACCTAAAAGACAGGTTGCGCCCGTTGCTCCAGTTCCTTATGAATTCATGTAGCGCCAATACAAATGGTGCAGAAAGCAAGAAATAGACATAAGTATTGGTTTTAGTTTTATTGAACAGTGGAAATGATAATACTTTCCTGATGAAAGCCATATTAGGGATTTCTGGGTTTCATCAAATTAGGCCGTATTCTCAATTGTGTGGAGTAACATTGGAATAAGCATTGACTGGATATCGTGCATTCACGCATCAGATCAAAACACCTTGGGTTGTTACACGAATCCCTTAATTGCCAAATTACTGTATTGTGAGATTCTATTCTTATACATCAGTAGTATAGTTGGGTTGCAAATAGGAATGTGAATGAAGATGTAGCAAAACGCTCGATAATGAACAATATCTCCGTAGGCGAACTTCTGTGTTTAAAGATAATTACTACGAACTGTTGCATTCATAATCCTCTGTGATGCTGGGAGTTTGGTGACATGTTCCATACGGGATTTTGTGTTATAGGCACGCTTATTTATCCATAACCCTACTGTGGTTGTTATTAAACAATTCTCTTCAAGCCATATTTGGCATTCTGAAAGTATAACAGTTGTTGCACCGTATTTTATAAACCATCATCCAAGAACTGGATAACATGTGCGATCTCTTGATCAAAAGTCTTATATGCGTAACGTTTACTCGAACGTATACATATTATTTTCTATATTTTTATCATTCCAGAAAAGTATTTTTAACTGTTCGTATTATTCAAATTAGGTGAGGACGTTCCGTCTGATTTTTATGTCTCCTAAATGGAACTTTCCGGTTACTCAAGGTTGTGTTTAAAGATACACAAAATATTTATTGACTGAATAGTAAATGCTAATATTTAACCATTTCATTCGCCTTCCTGAAGACGAAAAACGTAAGTGTATTTATTGGTCGTCGACAATCATCGAACTCACAATTTTAAGGCGGTGTTGGTTATAATATGGCTCAGAAGAGCCAGCTTAGCTGGTGCGTTTGAATGGAATCCTGTATCTGCAGGAAATTCAAAACTTGGTTTGTTCATTGCTGTGGCAGCAATGTGAACCCGAAATAAATTTTATAAAATTAAGATCCGGTGATTATTCAACAACTAGTGGAAAGCGAAACACTCATTTTGATAAATCACAGATGTAACATATTCGTCCGATCATCTCGTGTTTGGCGTCCCAACGGAGTGAACCACGATGGGGAAAACGATGATGTCGAAGCTTAACAAGGTTGGCACACGCACATCTAGCTCTCCCAGTCCACAAGCCGTTGCAATTGTCGCCTAAGCACTGAATCATACAAAATCCTGTCACCCATCATTACAGAAGTATATAAGAAAAATTTTATTAAAAAGTGAGCAAGTGGCTAGTTTGGTTGTTTTGGATTTTTGTTGTGCTTCAGCAAACCTTTGGGTGAATAAAACAAATTGTCTGATTATGGTATTGTCATCTGTCAACGTCAACCATAATTGAGCGATAAACTAAAATGTGCTATTCTTTCATTCCATTTTCAGAAAAGGAAACGAGTGAGTTTTTCCATTATCCTCAGTTCGCAAACTCTCAAAGCCATCAGAATATTAAAACAGAGAACATCATTTGATTCTATTCGTTCCGACTAGCTCTCGTAACCAAGCTGTCTGTAGAACTAGAAAATTTCATCCAGCTCACAACCGTTGCTCCCTCAACATGCACTGACTATGACCTTGTTTAAATTTCCCATGGGAAATGAAATCTAATGGGTTATTCTGAAATATCAGAAAACAATCCATTCATTTTCACATCATTTAATAGTGCCTGGTGATTTTTCTATATCGTTGTTCGTGAAAATACAACCTGTGTATTATCAGAATAATTATCAGTAATTATTTTGTTCTTCTCTTCGCAGGTACAGATACCTCAACCACTGCATCGACTACTACATCGCAATCTGAAAATACAGACAGTTAGTATTTATTCCCCTTTAGTAATAAGTCGCATAGCAAAATTATTTTGTTCAAGTGACCAAAGAGAAACCCCAATATGAAAAAGTTTGCTTGGAACAGTTATAGGACCAGTATTTTGCAACCAATGAAATTAGAACATCATAACAACACTGTTTTTGTTTTACCTTAAAATTACGTTTCTTGCATGCATGTTCCATAACCAGTTCGGTCACGTTCAAAATTACCGATCTCTTAGTTGCAAGCAGCTTTGCCAGTCACACTGAAAGTTGCATCATTCTGAATCTCTATTGGGGAGTGAGAACAGTTTGCATAATGTTCGTGTGTTGTACATAATAATCGTCGTTCATAAGTGGAACTGGATTTCTAATGTGATGAGCATGTAAACCAGGAAAATGTAACTACCAGAGATTTTCAAATGGCCATTTGCGTCAACCCTGTCCGCTTATGTGTGTATGCTTGCAGGCTCTGTTCACGTTTCGGGTCTGATGTTTGAGACTTTTTACTGTTCAAATATATCGCCACTTTTTATTTTATTGTCAAGTGCAGACAAAGACAGTCCCATGACATCTTGACCTTGCAAACCTTGCCATTTCGTTTTCTACATATAGCGACCGTCGTGTCAACCACGTCTACAACTGGTAAGTGTGTTTCGCGGCTAATTGCTGGTTGGTCAATTGAGGAGTAGATAAGCAAAATATACGAATCCTCGTTTTGTCTTTTACTCCAAATCCTGATCCATGTTTCCTGTCTCTACGTTTTAGATGGCACAGCAAGGATTAATCCATCTCCGATGGCAGCATTTGTTCTCTGCTTTCTTTTCAGCGCTATGTTATAAAATATTACTTAACGGAGCACAATAACGTAAGACAAAGCAACGTTAACTTTTGCTGTTAAAACACATTTGCTACATGAAATATAATATTTGAAGTGAGCATTCGTTAGACTTGTTCTGTGAGCACTACGACTCACCTAACCACTCAACCGTGCACTTGGGAAGCGTTAAATTGGAGTTGCATTTTCAATAGAGCTCTTAAGTGCTACATACTGACCTATGCGTTCAGCACTTAAACTCTAAACAGAGTGCACGAAACGTAACACGTCATGCCATTGATGAGACGTTCTTTGCAGGAATATCTCATGTATTGCTCATGACCAAGCGAATGTTCATTGCGACTGAAGGACGAGCTGTTCCTTTCATTGTAAGCACAACGATATTTCAGTCTTGCGGAACAACGTAAATCATTTGCTCCGTCTGCCGGTTCCCCCTTGGATCATTTGAATGATAATTGTCACTCCCCCCCCCNGAAAGTTGCATTGGATCTATTTTTTCTACTGCAGCATCGAATTTATTTACCTGTATTTTTGTGATCGCCATTTTATATATCGATTAAAGATGTTCTTAAATTGCCGACCACTCGCCCTTTGGGTGCATAGATTGTTTCTTTTCTTGACTGGCACGACCTGATTACCAGTTCCGGTTTTGGTAAAAATTTCTGGGTCACTTCCATGTATAAAATATTCGGGCCTTTTGAGATGGATAGCGTTTTTACAAATGAACGCCCGCTGTTAATTCATTTCCACTTGTCATTCACCAAAACTGTTTTCTTAAAATAAAGATGCTCCCATGGCTGAATACAGGTTATTCTCCTCTTCTCTATTTATTCATTAGTCATGCGATGCAGACAACGGCAGATAACATCAACATTTTCCAGTTTCGGCGGAATCGACATGAGGGACGCGGTTACATTCTTTTGTAGTGAGATTGACACATGTAATAGGTTTGTTGCCAGGATACCACGTAAATAATTGCTGCGTGTGTATCCCGAGAGCATGGAAGCTATAGCGAATTCTCAGTCAGGTTTGAACAATCAACTCCTTTACGTGCGTACCATATTATACGCTCTCTACCTTACCCGTCCTTTGGGTGATCGTATGGTTATTGTAGCCCAAATAAACCAACCTAACGTAATTGTTATTGATCCACTGAAGAATTACATAGATTTCAACCTCTGGGTAGAAAACGTATTTCTGAATATGAATTGAACTGTTGATCAGAATAATCTTCGACCTTCAGTATCGCCAACTACAAACGGCTCCTGAATTATAAGCCGAAACACGTATGACATTGTTCTTTGATGTTATTGAGTCATAAATGGTATCCCTAATCAATGAACGTTCCACTTGCTTTGGATGACTGGGAAAAACATTTGCTCAGCCAGAATGCTGTGCCCATTTCACTATATCCGGTCAACTGTTTACCGCATCTGGAAATCATGGTAGTCTTTAAATCTGGGAAACTAGAGGTACATATACATGAGGACGTTGTATAACTGATGCCGAGAATCACTACCTGAGGATTACAATGACGAGGAATGGTGAGTATTCTGAGCTGTATGCATTCAAGGCTAGCAATCGAACAACTGTAGAGAAGCTCGTAATATAACACTGCAACCGGTTCTGTTCGAGAGTGACCGCAGCTATTTAGCAACATGAAACTTAGTGGATTATAGAGATTATCAAGAACCTTACGTAACATTGTGAGATAACTAGTGCCGAAATGAGGATTCAAGGTAAAATCAACACATTTATTTAATGGCAAGAGACATATTCATATTGAAGTTTAATGAGGCTATTTTGGATGTTTTCCAAAAACATCTACCCCAAAGTTGAGCGAACATTCTGTCCGTCGCTTAATAAGCGGTAGGACGGATGGACAGATTCTCTATGTATACATTGAGCAAAACGAATCAAAGCAAACGCAAAAGGCAGTGTGTTTACTTGAATGCAGTGAATTGGGTCGACACCAGAGCAAGTCACAGATTTCACTGAAAAACACGTTTAATGAACAATCTTCCATAGAGGGAACTAGAACCAATGGAGCAATCAATAAACGTCACACAAGCGGGGCCTGACGTATTGTTCAAGATCAAGATCAACAGATCAAGTCTAGTGCGCATATACGGTATATAAAGGCAAACTATAGATGCCAGAAGGAGTTAAAATGGGCTATAGGGCGTTGCAGAGAATTATTTTGAGAAACGTTCGGTGATATAGATGAGCAGTTAATTGAACGTTGCTTCACTAATATAATCTGTTCTAATCCGTGCTGAACTCCAACAAATTGGAGTCCCTTCAGATGAAAAACATGTCCTGTATAATTCAGAAATAGATGTTACAAGCAGATTGACACATGCGTCTAAGAAAACGGGCAGTAAAAGATACGAATCACGAGATTTGGTAACCCTAACTCCTGCAGCGATTTGCATAACGTCATCCGCAGAAACAAGGTTAGTCGCATTATGAGCTGGAAACGGAAATGAGAGGGTGCCTGAGGCAAACACAGAACCAAACTGATGTTTGCTTCATCAACACTGAGACGAAATCCACAGAGACATAGTGTATCCGCAAGGTCGATCACTTCATACGAAAGCTGATATTATAAAACATAGAAAGGTAGTTGAAAGAAACTACCGACCAAGAAAACCATTTATTTCCAAGTGTGAAGTGTGATGGTCTTTCACCGTCCATCGCTGGAGGGAGGAAAATCGTGCAGTGATCAGAGGTGCTAAACGGAAATCGTTTAGGATGAGAAGTAATTCGGCTCATTGAGTTTCGTTGGCATGCGACATTTAAGAGGGAAGTACAACATCTAATAAAGTCTCCAGCGGTAATGCACTACGACTGATCAATGTGAGTTATATTGTTTTGATGTAATGTGAACAAAACTGAAATATATATACATATATATCTTCACGAAGCACTTCAAACTGAACCTGACGAGAAAGCAGGGTTGTCAGCAAAAGAAAATACAATTATTGTAAATAAGACAGTATTTCATTGTGCCTAAAGCAAATTTGGCTGTTGTAAATGACTGCTCCACCGAAGCAACCCAGTCGCTACTTACGACTGCAACCACCATCCCAAATTTGAACAGTGATTCCAATGCAACGGATACTTAAACTCACTGATCTATTCCAAGAACGCGTGAATGTTACTCTAGATATTCTTAATCCAACCAACGCTGAGGGAGCTACGCACGGAACAATTTCGGGTTTATATGAAAGCCGATAGCTTGAATCAACATCGATATTGTTTTCACCTGTCAGCCTTAAGCAACAGTCTGCCGTCACAAAGAGATTCCATATAATTTTGAAGCTCCATCTTTCGGGTTCAGGAACGTTTTCCAAACTGAAATTCATAGATTACATACACAAATTACAGTGATTGTATATCTTGAAATGAAATACGGTTTTCGTCATTCGTAGCATAGTAAAGCAAAAATTGGCAAAACGATGCAGTCAATAGTAGTTAAATATGCGATTGTGAATGCATTTATGTCGACAATCGTGTGACACAGACACTTGGGCAGTTGCCTGATGTTGGGAAACTTTTACGGTAAATAAAACTGAGGTATTTCACCGGCTGAGATTGGTCCATTACTAGCCAACAAAGATCGTAATTTTGCACTTTAACTACCAGGACTGCAAACTGTGAAAGCTATTCACAGCTCTACGATCACGGATAACTTGAAATTTTTATCTTGCCCACTTGGCTCAGTCTTTGCTAATCGCTCAGATGTGATCCGGCTGAGAAACGATGCGATGAGGATAACTGATGAATCAGCAAATGGGACGATATATGCGATGAAACTGAGCAACGGAGAAAGATGATATTGGTGTCATGTCGTTGTAAGTGACATCGCACATGGAATGCAGTTTTCAGTCCTGGGAATTTCAGTGCAAAAATATCATTTTCGTTAGCTAGTATTGGATTATGACCATCACTTGAAATACTCCGACATCAGGCAACTTTCAAAGTGACTGTGTCACACGCAGATCAACATGATAGCACTCACATTCACACAACTGTCTATTGTTGATTGCATCATATTGTCGTGATTCGCTTTCCTATGCCACGGAAGACCGAAAACATTGATTTATTACTACTGTAATAAGTGTACATAGAAGGAAACGAAGATGACGCTAATCGACGCGAAGTTCACTTATTCGTGTTCCACTGCGTACTCTTCCAGCGATTCTTTATCTTGCTTTAATAACAGCTGAATGGCATGAATATCGGAGTTATTAAGATGAAGTGATGTAAAATGTATCCGAATAATTTACTTAATAAATGCACTTCAAACAAATCGATCATAGAGAAAATGACACACTCCTAGGCTCCTGGGTCAGAATATGCAGCCTTAACTACGTACGAGTTAGCGTGCAAACTGACTTTAGAACGGAAAGTAGCATATTGCAAGTGCTTCTTCATATTATGAGAAGCATACGGTTTGGATCGTCTTAGCAAGACCTGATTAGAGTATCATGGACAACGACGTGTTATTAAATACTGTCTTTTGAGTTACGGTTCTATGTTAAGACACGAAAATACAGAGGAATTGGTTCATCACGTGATAGTGTAGTGAAAAGGCGAGCTGGCTGGGAAAACGTCTATTGATCCAATTCAAAAGAAAGCAGTGTATGCGTTCGATTATATACAGCCAATTCCCAACCGCGCGGCGGGATGATTCCTGCCTCTTTCTCTGGGTCATTCCTTGTTGGCTTTGGTCCTCACTTGGCACGTACATTGCCTCTTCTTCCGCGTGCCATTCCGACTAGTTAGACGCGATCGGGGCGCGAGATGCGTTGATTGATAGCTCCGACGTTGTGGCATTCGGTGGGTATCTTTTCCGTTAGCTGCGGATTGTCTGTCGGGCTGTAATTGTCGCTTTTCNGGCAGTCAACATTGTCTCGCGAGGCACTTCCCACAGCTGCGTCTGCGCGTCTGGTCCGATGAGCCTCATTCTTGATTCGGTCGCGAACCAGGACTCTCTTTGTACTGCCTTCCATCACAATAGTACTGGTCCCAAAACGGGAACAAACGTATATCGCGGTACTTCTTTTACAATTTGACTTGCATTGAGTTAGCTGAAAATGTTGGATGGAATATATGCCTAACTGTGTGCTCTCGTTTCGCCAGAGCATTGCAAACGTTTATCTCACTTCGGGAAACAGAAGAGGTAAAAAATCTCTGGTTATCGTTGTTACCAGCATTTCCTAACCCGGATGCCTATTCTGCAGTAGACAGTAGCTTCTTACGTTATTTTTGTAAACTGCATTTCGCCCTCTCAAATTTTATCAATATGGAAAATTATAAGGATAAACACCGGGATGCTTCAGATCGAACACTAATCAGAATGTGTTAGTGGTTAGCATTTGTCGCTCCCAACTGTGACCATATTCTTTTGTTGGTTTTTGAAGGCTTTTACTGAAATCTCCAACCACATACGAGTCATTCACGAGTCGATAGTTTTGTCATTCCAGTAGTTATATTAGCGGGGAGTACTTTTGAATCCTCCGAATGGCGCTGCTGAGAAAGAAAGTCTGATTGTACCATTGTACTAGTCAGACGGTGATGGTGGGGTTCGAAAACACGTCCCTCGAAGTGATAATTTAGTGATGTTACCACCGGACCACCACCGCCCAATGGTTAATGGTATTTGCGTAATCACTAAAATTATCAAGAAACTGAAAAGTAACCAGCGCTTCTTTGAGTCAGGTGCACGAATTTTTTCATTATGTGTTGCTCTAGACGGTCGCGATCCAAATCAGCAGGATTATTGATATTCGATGTGTTTACTTACCTTAAACAGAAGGGCTTCATCCTGTTCCACGCATCTGTGAGACGTCAATCCAGATTCGCTGATGCCTATAGCATTGTTCATTTGAAATTTTTATCTATATGCCATATGTTTCTTCTAATACCTTGAGTGAGAATATCTTCTGCCTATATTACAAACTGGGAAAACCGACAATGATCGTACGCAACTGAAAAACTAAATTATGCTGTCTCTCTTAATTACAATAATTGCACAGATCTTCATTTTTAATCGTGGGTAGATTCGTCAAGCACGAAACAATGGTGTTTAGAATTAGAAACCGCCGTGTTAGATTTATTCCACTATAAGTGTGGTTACTACGGTCATTGTTATACCTTTATCTGCTGCAGGCGCAACATTGCCCAGTTTTCTCAACTTAAGTTAAATCAATAGCCCCCCGAGAGGGTTATCGTCGTTATCATGCACTTTCCTGTAGTAACTTTTGAGTTAAAAATATTAAACCTCTTTTGACAACCCAGTGCCCACAAATGGAATACATACAACACAAGTTAAATTCATTGAAGCTAGTAAACGCTCCAGATAACAGGTCCATGTTATAATATGAAATGGAATTTCTACCAAAATAAGCGTGTGTTTACCGAAAATTCCCATTGTGGCATTGGCAACAGGAGTAGCAAATAAGGTCGTTTTGAAAAATTTCTTCCGACGGACAATACAGTTATACATGCATATTTATATATATACATATATAGTGAACAGATGTGCAACAAATAATGTCAGAAGAACCGTGCGTTTTTTGGACTATTTGGATTTACTGATGAGTGGTTGGGAAGGACATAAGACAAAAATAAATTAATCCGTGATTTGGTATAGGGCATCGATAAACAAATAAATGAATACAGGGAAGTGAGATGAAACACGATGAGCTAGGTCATATATTTTATGTTCGGGTCAAAGACTGTTACTAAGGATCATGGATGCTTCGGCGATCTGTGTCGGATATGAGTCTGTGACCTCATCCGTTTTCAGAGTCGTTTCAGCCGCCAGTGGTGAGTATTCGCGGCGTCACTAAGCTTGCTGCTGACTCAAATTGTGTAATAAATACATCAGTCTACATGCTTTCTTGTGTAGAGAAGCACGCCTCATCATGTGATTAGACATTACTAAATTTGAAATGCAATCCGAATATGATAGCATCCAGTTAAAGTTTTCCGTAGCCTCACTTTTCAGTAAATGACAATTTACCACAAATTTGATTAGCCTAGAACAAGAATAATGCTCTGAAAAGTGGTTCTAATTCAACATTGATCATAAAATGATATGCATTTTTCATGCACTCCTTGATGAGCGACTTCTGCAACTGAAAGAAAAAGACTAGCTCCCTTTTTTTCTTCAGCACTGGAGAATGAATCTTATATTTTAGTCAATCTTTCTCACACCACCTGAACAAGTGAGACATAACATTAGTCAAATATTTTATTCAATGAATTCGAAAACCTCTCTCTTATGCCTAATCTTCGCAAACTTAATCAGACATAGAATAGCAGTACAAAGCATAAATTTTACCTCCCTGTGGATGCCGCATAACACTTCAATGTCGGTTTCGTTTGTTGGGTAGTATACAACAAAGAGTATTGTATTCCAAACGGTAAAATGTACCAAGGGATTTCTTTAGCAGTTTTTTTGTTGCACAAAGTTGACTCTTCATGCAGAAACATTGAAGGATACCTGATTAGATTATCTTACTTCAGTAATGCGAATAAATACTAGGACTGAAATAAAAATAATCAAATTTCTTCCTGGCATACCAAGAGGATTACATTCCTTTAAACCACTAACGTCCAAAAATGAATGCACCACTGTTTAAAACCCCAACGTTTAGGGCGTGATCTTCATTAGGCAGGTTTGGTTATGGTGTTGCCTTTGGGTGAAATCTATTTTCACTCTACCCATGGGGACCCTATAATCTGGTTGGGCTCCTTGCCACCATTTATTGAGGACTCAGTTACTGCGAACGCAAACAGTATGGTTACATTTCTTCGAAATAATTTTAATACCGTTTTGATGGCTATTCAAGTACTTTTTTCAAACCAGTCACTTAAGTTTTGTTGGAACCGACCACTTAACATTCTCAAGACTGTTCTCCCTATGTTGGCAGTAGATGATAGTAAGCAGTTTCACTATAAATAAATACCACCAATCTTTGAAATATCAAAATGCTTTGCCAAAAGATAAAATCGTGATCCGAATTCAAATAATAAACCCTTTTCATTCTGAATAGATCCATTAGGATAACCCCTTTTGTAGAACTGAGTATCTAGTAAATTTTGGGGTCGCGACTCACTGGAAAGTTTTCACCTGCAAGTATATGGAGTAAAAATCAACTGGTCAGTGGAACACAATCCTCTTGGATGGAAGCGTAGCTGAGTTACTCTTTACTTAATGCCAGTTTACTTACTGACTGGAGTATGTGTAGATGTCACTATATTTTTGTATCAGTTGAAAAAGTAAGAGATATAAATGATGGACTGTGATGGTTTTGAATAGAATACGAACGAATGAAGTTCATTTCAATTCAGAAGGTGATTAACGTAAATGATTTCTTAGTCACCAGACATCAAACATCTTGATTTATGAACCTTATTATAATTATTTATGAGCCTTATTATGGCTGATGGTTCCAAATCAAATCCAAGGTCATGCTCAGCGAAGTCTGTTTAGTGAAAAGTGAAAAATCACCAGGTGTCTAATTTGTATAAGGATTCTCCGAATTATTTGAACATTATATTGAGAGATTTGATCTCATTCTGTTGTCATATATTCAGGTTAAGTGCGGTCAACCACTTAGATACATCGAAACCTCACCGATATGCTTTTCACAACAACAGTGGTCACAACTTCTGCATTTACTATAACATCGAAAACTAAAGAAAATGACTAGCTTTCTTTCATTGAACAGTCGTCATAACATTATGATAATTCAAGGACAATTGAAAAAAACTTCTGTTTGAAAAATGTGTGATATCACATTTAATCTGTGTGTGCAATTCGAAACGGCCAGGTAGAAATTTATTAAGCAAATTCATTGCTGATTCTTAGCGATTTCCTTCATTGACCAAACGGGTAAAAGATGTTTGTTCTATGGGATCATCGGGAATGCTTAGATCACACCGAACAGTTGCTTAGACTGAAGTTATATACGCAACTAGTGAAAATTTTATTTCCTTATCCGGGAAGATGTAGATAGATCAAGTCAAATACTAACAGTTGCTCATTTTGTGACCTCTAGTTTCCCAATTACATACACCAGTAGGTATTATTACATAACCGATACAATCAAAGATAAATTTTCCACAAAGTGTGTTTTCACATAATCACGAAACGTAGAAGGTTCCAAACATTCTTAGCACGAAATTGTATATGTGAAAATGTAAGAACAATAGCATGGTTGATCTATGTTATTTGGATGTTCCCAAAAGCTGAACAATAAATGTGTTAAAATTCCCTGGTAAACCTGATCGTAACTACCCATATATTTTACAAATGATCATTTACACTGTATATATAGTACATCAATAAAGTATGTTCTTTTTTTCTACGTGAAAATTCAGATGTTCAGTGTGCATAAGATCTGTGGCCTCCCACACACAGTTTGGAGTACATAAACTGTTTCGCATGTCAAATGTAAACTAAAGAATCTGGCCAGAGCTGTAGCGACTAATAGCAGGAAATCCACTCGTTCATCCCTGTAGGTAACATTATGAACGTTGGTCCTCCCGCACTTGTTAGGATAATGTAAACATATTCCCCAGACTAATTTTGAAACTAAAAAAAATTAAAAATGCTTATTAAAATGGAAGCGATCCAACTGGATGACTTTCGGGTTCAAAATCCGTGACATGACTCACGAGAGTTTTTCAACATACTGCTGTCACGAGTAACCCCGTTCCACGACAGACTTCTCCCAGGCATTGCATGCGCCCTTCGCGCATTTACATGAAACCAGAATGTTCACCGATAAGTAATACACTGTACTGCTCACGCATCCCCTGTTTCACTCCCTGGTTGATCACACTCCATGCGCCTTCAATTGGGTTCAGTGCAGGTGAATATGGAAAGACGTAGGAGCCTACCGCCGGTGTATTCTGGTTCCATGAACGCTTATTCCAAACCTGTATGACATGGTGCGTTATCGAACACGACTACAGTGTTTCTCCTTTGGTTATCGGGAAGAGTGTCCAGAACGCCATGTAACCAGGCCTGACAAGTTTCCTTGGTAAAGAACCCACGTTTCAGTGTATGATTAATCATGCCATGCTCCTGCATGGCCCCAACAATATGGAGATTTCACCCCCTGCTGCTCGCATGAACGCAGCGAGCTTTCACTCCTCGTAGGGATTGACCGCGTGTTCTAGTGCAAAAGAGGTTAAAATTTGCTAAGATTCATGCTTAGCATTTGTATGCTGACTTAATTTCATCGATCCATACAATGTTTTTTCCTGCATTAATACATAACTGTATTTGCTGACAAAACGAGCTCCTTCGTAATTTGTTTTCATCGGAATTCATGGTCTCCGAGAAGGGATATATTTCCTTCAATGTGACGAGTCGCCCATCCAAATAAATGTTGACAGCGGTGCAACAGACCTCTCTGCCGTACTCATCCTTTAGCCTCAGTCGCAATGTCTCCAAAGAGATTGTACATTCCTCAATGATCCAATCAAGTAACTGATTTAATTTTTATTCGCATAAACTATTCCTCTTATATCCGCCATGTCGCCCGTTTATACGATTATGTTGTTTATAGAGTATCCAGCGGGATGATGTTTCTATATGCACAGCCAGAGCAGCGGCGGTGGTTTGTCAATCACAATCACTTTCATAAGCCACCAAAACGAGGCGCTTTGTCTCTTCAGTGTGAGGTTTTCTCGATGCACGGCTAGCCATTGTAATGCAACCGCAGCTTCAGAAAATGTCAAACATCACCCGAATCATAGAACGGAGCGTTTTATCGAAAGCGGTCAAGGTCAGACACAAGACTTTTCCGTGTCTATCAGTCATCCGACTCACAGGTAAACGTACTCACCACTTCGCACATACACGAATATTCCAACCCCGAAACAGATTGTCGTGCCCTCTTTCCGTGAGATATGATATCAGTCGTTTTGCCCAAGACAGCATAGATGCTGTCCCAGTTGCCATGCGGCCGAGCCTAATTCACGGTCTCTTTCAGTGCCGTGCTGAGCATTGCAAACGCTCAACCCCCATTTCATGCCGTCCGCTACCACCCTCCGTTTTGTACCAAGACTACTGCATTCATGAGACCATGAAAGCTCGTGGTGAGCCCTGTTCAGTCAATTGCTCGTTTGCTTGGTCAAGTGAGAGATATGGTCATCGAGAGGGAGACCCCACTAAACCCTAAAGCTCTCCTTTTTGTTTCGTATTCAACCAAGCCTTCGTTTTTTTGCACATGGTGGCATAGCTCTGACTGAATTGTGGGTTGCACTGTCCAGTCTGTGTGCAAACAAGCAGACAAGATCATCGTTGGTGCATATTTGTGTTGAGCGTGAGACGATATTTTCGGTCGCCATAGGTCAGTATGCAGGTATGAAGCACATGAATCTGGGTAAACAGGGGTCCCATCGAACGTTTTCACTCTGTACTGTGCAAGGTGTTATCCACCCAGCAACATGACATCTTAGAGTGATACCCGGACATCTTAAATTCATATCGTGACATCTCAACTTGATATTTGGACGTATTTAACTGAAAAAGTTATAGATCTATTTGTCAAACGTATTTTTAGGTTAGCAACCAACACTTCGAATGCCTTGAAACAATTTGATAAGACTCCTTTGCAGTCAGTTTTCCTGATGTGACAATTGTTAGAACGTGTTTATCGATATACATATATATATCATTTAACTTCAATTTCAATAGGATTATTGTTTTTGGATAAAGTTTGTACTCATTTTGGACGATTTAGTGTTCTGAGGTTTGATAATGAGCGGATTTTTGCAATCTTCTGTGTTTCATTATGTGACCGCAGGTCAACTTTGTTTAGTACAAACGTTTGGAATATTATTCGAGTCGGCCGAAGTGAATTTGGCTATCTGTTCCTCCTTTACTGACATTCAATGACGTTGAACATTGTCTGATCATTCAAGACGTTTTGTTCAACTGACTCTCTCGCAACGTTACTCTGCATTCTTTTGCATAAACATTAAGAGAAATATGATGTACATCTCCATTTTCACCTAGACAATGCACACTCACATTTACCTAATGACCCAAAAGGTTGATCAAAATGTCCAAAAGGAGACAAAATGCAGTCGAGCAAACCGAATGTCGTGCGACACGTCAAATGTGTCAATCACATTTTTGAATAATACCCGTACCTCATCGCATTCCGGAATGTCTTTCAGGTGAAAGTACCTCCAGTTTAAATGTGTTCTAAGTGCTAAGTCGCACAATAAAATAAATTTGTGACGAACAAAACACATTCGAATAGCGTTATTTTTCGCAGCTATGGTTGTAGTTAAAGCAGGTAATCCCATGAAATGAACAATGATCTAAATATTGAAAAGAATTATGTTACAATAGATGTTTTGTTTCGATAAATCGCGATATGCGGGATCATTATTAGCTCATACACCGGAAAGGTAATCGACATGGTTTGTTTTGCATGTTGAAAACGTTTTCTGTACTGTTTGCTGAACCACCGATTTTCCAGCTCCGAAAGAATCAAAGTTGAGCTGCTGATCGATAACGAAAGTTGTTATGAGGTAAAACAATACTCCAATGGCGTAAAAGAGTGCTGTCAGAAACGCCCTGAGAGCAAATATACAAACTTTGTAGTATTTTACATACAGATTAATTGTAGAATTTCTCCAGAACTAACGGCTAGACAAAGTATATCTTATGAAGAGAAAATTATAAATTCCAATGCTGCGTTTTTGTTGGTCGCTGGTAAACATTTGACCAATCCGAATGCTGACCACAGAAATTTACGAGGGAACCTGTTAGGACCTATCTGTTTGTATCTACTATTTGTTATGTAGTTTTTCTGTTCATTCAGTGGGAGCTTTTACTAATTCCTTATTCTTGATTAAGTCGGGGGGAAGTGTTGTATATTATTATAACCCCTTACGACTGAAAAGCATTCCAAATGCATCCAGTTCCATGCTCACGTAATCAAAGCGCCTTACTCATTCCGGTTCAACCCAGGTGAGATTATTGAATATCGCAATGAGGAGGAAAATGTGCATGAAATGTGTTTGTGCCAAGCAAATAGTATTTTTATTAAAATTAAAGGAGAAAATTCATTCCACGCATATGACACTTGCAGCCAAACATTCGGCTATCACAAAAGATGTCTCTTTTACGGGGCGCTTAAACACTGCATGCACCATATCACATTTGGATGCAGGACAAACACCACATCATACCAACATCCGTATTGGGTGCTACGTGAATTATTAGACGGATTATGCATGTCGAAAAGCCTTTGAGACAACGACGAAACTGGAAGATTTTGCTTGCGGATTCCCTTACTGCAATTAGTTTTACATTGAAGCAGTAGCATTATATGACAAATGATGAGATTGTTACAATGCATGTTTATAATGCTGAAAACGCACTTGAAGTTATGCCTCAGCCTTTTGAAATATGATGTTATTATGAGGAAGTCTGTCTTTTGTAGGAACGATATCCTTCCTATCTTGAGCCGTCGCACTGAGAAGGTTCGATCTTGCTCATCATTGAGTTCAGTTCAGTTTAAAGAGCCATTAACCAAACATTTTCTGTGCGCCGCTTTGGATTGGTGTCGTTCAGCCACCAATTTCCATAAAAGAGTGGAATGGAGATTGGGATATTATGAGCAAATCCATGGGGAAGATAGAGAGTTCATGTAGGCTGTGGTTGCACGATTATTGAGTAAATACACGAGCGCAACTGTGTGCAACCCTCAGCCATATCAGTCAGGGTCTCTAAACATCGGTTACCTTGATCTGGGGTCTTCATCCATAGAGCCTAAGGCGACCTAACTGACCCATTGACCTGGTTAGGGTTTTCATAGATGCAAGTAGGGTCTAAGGTTGACTCCACTTAACAGCTTTACATCCGTTGCCTGCCTTGTTTAACGTCGCTCTCCATGGCAGACTATTTGAGGAAATTCGCAGCATATGTCCAAACCAGCGTAATCTACTTGCTCCAGTGAACGACCTTGATTACCCAAAACTGTACATCTAACCTCAATATTGCTCGTTCGGTTTCCCGTCAGACTCGTACGATACGACGTTGACAGCGTTGTTTGAACGACGACAATCTATTTTTACCTTGTTCCCTTAATGACCAAGTCTCTACATCGAATGACAAGGCTGATCAAACTGGTGCAGCATAAACGCAATCTTTCACGCACAGTTTGATGTCGCGATTGCATTACAGATCTATCCGGTCGGTAAATGACAACCAAGCCTTTTTGTGCATGCCGACACTTCATCAGTGGTACGTCCACCCGGTGAGATGTAGTTAAACAGATAACAAAATGTATCTACTTCTTCTATTAATTCCCTAGTCAGTGTGAGGATAGGGGCTGGACCTCCCAAATCTTGTCGTAGCAATTTACACTTTGAAGATGCAAAACCATACCGATTATAACACTTAACCTTTCCGGAAAATCTTGCCACCTAACTTGATGTTCATCTAATACCACAGTTTCCTCTGCATACTCCAAATCCGATAGTCTTTCACCCGGGAGAGAATCGACGTCTCTATCCTTGCTTGAGTATACAGCTATTTCAAGAAGTAAGTCTCTGACTAAGGTAAACAGGAACGGAGAGAAAGCAAACCTGTCGAAAACCACTTGTGGAGAGAACTCAGGTGAAAAATTGCCGTAAGCTCCAACTCGGCTTCGCCGTTTGACGTCTGACACACGGCAAGTGAAGCACGAGGGTGTGGTCGGACCTGTAGATCATAAGGTTATGATTGAATTAGTGTCCTGTATGCGTGCTTCGGAAATACAGCATACATATAAATTTCAACTTCCAAGGGTTCTGGCTAAGGCAGCTTGTTGACCCATCCGATATATGACAGCGGGTCGTAGATCAAAAGCGGGGTTGTGACCGAAAAACCCGTGTGGGAGCTTCTGGAGACCTGTCAGGTAAACGTTTTGAAATTCGGTTACCTGTTTTGTTCCCTGGTGCTTGTGTTAACGGTTCGCTTTTCGGGATCAGCCTTTAGGTTCATGCACCCAATGAGACAAGCGGGCCTTAGCTGTCCAATGAAGAACGAAAAATTCTTTCACCCTCAGGAGGAAGCCCCAGTTACCCCACCCCTACGTACATCTAGCGGGGTTTTTGACCGGTAAACTGCTCCTCTCAATGTTCGTTCGCTGGAGTGACCTATTCAGGTGCCCAAGTAGCTGGCAATAAAACTGAGCCTCGTCTAATCTCCATCCATTGACCTTTAAGGTATGTTTAGATTTGCGGCTGTGAGGAGTCATCCTGTATAGCTCGCAGGAGCATGGAGGTACGGATACCATCAAACCACTTCATATTGCGGTCTCGTTGTGATGGTTGTTCTTTATTGCGGATGATTGAAAGGAAAATAAGCAACATCAGTGCAAATAAAATAGCATGCCATTACTGAAAGTAAATCTGAGAGTAAGTTCACCAACGAGTAGAGAGCAATAAGCTTTCTTGATAGTGGTACGTCTGATTTTGTTGGCACTAAGTCTGCAGTATTTGAGTTTGGAGTAGGGAGCGAACGAACATGAACTAAAGGTCAAACGTTCCCCAGCGATGGCAGCGCGTG